>JADKXX010009396.1:0-20443 GCA_017310255.1 Butorides virescens | reverse complement strand
GTTGGGGCTGTCAAACGTCCCCCCGTGGCGTCGATACCTGCTTGCCGCGATAGAAAAGCCGTTGCCGGTGAGGCTCGACCCCGAAAACCTCGTGTATCCGTAGACGCAAGCCTTCCACCTTGGTGAGCTTGGAAAGGGAATCCACGCGGTGGGTTTCCTTCCCGTCCATGGTACGCACTTGGATCCACATGGCGCCGGTTCCTGTTCGTACCGGGGGGGGGGGGGGGGGGGAAAGCGAACGGTGTTAAAAACAACCGGACCCACCGAGCCCGGCCCGCCCGGGTACCCCTATCAATGAGACCGCTCAACCTACCGCGCCGGCCCGGCCCCGCCGCCCCGGCCCGCCAGCCAGCCGGCCGGCCCGCCCTCCCTCTCTCCCCCCCCCCCCCCCCCCCCACCCACCCTATTGGTCAACAACCCGGCCGGTTCCAGCACCGATTGGTTATTGGAGTCTTAGCCCCGCCCTCCCCACGCTGAGCCCTAACGGCTTTGGTTGCGCCCGTGCCTCTCTGCCGCCTCGCGGGCGGCCGGCGCGCGCCAACTGTATCTCGCGCCACAATTGAAACGTTCCCTCGGGACTCCCCCCCCCCCCCCCCCCCCCCCCCCCCCCCCCCCCCCCCCGCCCCCCGTCCCCCCCGATTTTGCAAATGTAAGCGGGCGGTCTTAAAGGGGCCGTCACCAGCCGGCGGCCCCCACCCTCCCACCGCCGCCCGGTGGGAGGTCCCCGCGGGGGGGGGGGACGACGGGGGAACGGGGACGGGACAGCGGGGCTGCCCATCGCGCCGCGGAGGGCACGGGCGGCCACAGCCCCACAGCCCGCGCACCCATCCCGGGGCGGGCCGGGGGGGGAGCGAGGGGGGATCGCTTTCGTCCCGACCGCGGAACGACCGGGGGGTGTCAGCGGCCCCCGCCGCCCCCGGACCCGGCCCGGGCGCCGCCAGCCCCGTCCGCATCAGCCCCGAAAGCCAAGCGGGGCGATGCCGCGCCCCGCCCCGCCGCTCACCGGCACCGCCGGTCGCCACCCCTCCCGGTCACACCCCCCCCCCGCCTCCCGCCGTCCCGATTCGGGGGCGGGGGGGTCGGTCCCGCTGCCGCAAGCCCCCCCAGCACCGCGTCCCGCCAACCGGCACCGGAGCGCTCACCACCCGGGGAGACCCGCCCCGAGCCGAAGCGGCGGGGAGCAGCGGCCCCGCGCACCGTGCCCCGGCAGCTGTCACCGGCCCGGGCGCCGCGGAGCCGCTCCTCGCCGCTCCCCGCAACGCCCCCGGCACGGACGCGGCGGGAGGGGGGAAAAAACCCCTCCGGCCCCGCCGCCGCCATCCTCCCCCTCCCGGCGCCACCGGCCGCTCCCCGTCCCGCGGCGGGATGGGGCTGGGGGCCCGGCCCGGCGGGACTCACCGGCGTGGCGGTGCTGGAGGCCGGTGCCGCGACTGCGCCCCGCGGCCGCCGCCCGCGCTCTCCCCGGGCTTTGGAGTTTGGCGCGGAAAAGCCCCGTGCGCGGCGGGCGCCCGCCCATTGGCCGCCGCTGGCGGGAACGAGCGGGCGGGGCGGGGCCGCCGCCACCCCCCGGGAGCGCCGCGCCGTGGGGGCCGGGGGCCGGGGCAGCCGCCGGAACCGGCGCTCCCCGGGGGCGGCTGCGGGGATCCCCGGCGGGCAGCATCTGATCCCCCCCTCCACTGCCGGGGGGGGGGGGGGACTCTCCCCCCCCCCCCCCCCCCCCCCCAAAATTCCCGGGAGGCCCCCACCGGGCGGGCCCCGCCACCGGGAAGGCCCCTCAGCCTCCGGGGCCACGACAACCGTACCGGTTATTGTTCTAAAAACCGAAAAACCAAAAAACCAGGATAGGGAGAGCCCTGCAAGCAGCCTATGACCCGACTGATTCCCCCCCCCCTCTGACAGCCCCCCCCAGTGCACCTCCTCACCCGAGGGGTCCTGTCCCCCCGGGGAGCTCCGAGCCCTGCTGTGATGCGAATAATCCGAATAATCCGAATAATCCGCAAGAGGCCTCTAACTCCCCAGGCCGTTAGCTCCGGGGTGCTTCTGGGGCTCGTGTATGGCCCCCCCCCCCCCCCCCCCCCCCCCCGCCGGGGGCCGGGGGGGGGGCCCGCCCCCCCCCCCCCCCCCCCCCGGCTCGTGAGAACGTGGCCTGGGTGACACCGCAGGGCCGCGCGCGTGGCTGCGCGAGCCCACAAAAAGGGCTGGTCCGGGAGGATGTTTTTCCCCCAAACTACTAACGCTAGGAGGAAATTAAAAATGATAGTTTGCTTAAAACGGCCATCGGATGGAGCAGACTGTAAGCGGGGGATTACCAAGAGGTTTCTGAGAAGAGTCAGCTTCAAAAGAAGGATAAAAGCATGAAAACTGATGGTTGGGAAGGAGAGAGCCCGGGTTGGGAAAGCGGGAATGGCGGCGGGTTCGGCGCTGCCAGAACAGCTCCACCAACGCTGCAACCTGCCAAGGCCCCGTGGAGCCGCTGTCCTGCCTCTGCGGACAAAGAGAACACGAGGTGCACTGCAGAGAAATGCAAAACAGTATTTCCCGTGTTACACCCGCCCTGCACCCACAAGACCTAACCTCTCACGTTAAAAAATACAAAATCAGAGGGACGTAGCAGCCTCCCACCCCCCACCCCCCCGATTCGCAGACTGCTGTAGAGAATGCGTACAGCAGGCGAAAGCCTCCTAAGCCGCGTGCGCCTCTTCCTCATCCCCCTCCTTTCTTAGGATCTGTTGGGGATCCCACAGTTAAACCACAGATCGCAGGTTGCAAGTCGCTGGCCTAGATTAGGTTAGTACCAAAGGTTAGGCATGTGTCAACGCACAAAGCCTTGAATCTGACCTGCGACCTGCAGCAGTCAGGCTTCATTTCCTCCCAGATCCAAAGGCTTTGCCTTGCCAGAACGTCATTTTTTCCCCCTGTAGATGCACTCGAGTCCTAACCTTGACCTACCACAGCAGCAAGCCCTTCCCGCAGCCTGAGGAGCTTCTCGGACGTCACAGACCTGGCAGGGAGCAGGAGGAAAGGCTGAGTAAAGGAAAAAGCTAGTGTCACCTGTATATCGCATGTGTAAAGCATCTTGGTTTTGGATCTCCTAGCCTAAAGTTCAAATTCGTGTTGCTTACCAGTGTACCTGGATCCATACTCTGTCACCTGCATAAATCCCATTTCCAGAGGAGTGGAGAACCCGCATCCCTCCTGACTTCCAGATGCAGGACAGTTTAACGACAGACTGTTACTACCCTCTTCCAGACTTTTTTTGAGCATCACTTACACCTCTATAGAAGTGCTGTAAGAAGCTCAAAAAAAGCCCCTTTAAGATACAGACCTGACCCTTCTTTCCTTGAGTGTCCCTGTGGCCTTTATTTTTCCTCTGTGTCCCATTAAGCTGACATACAAGGATCGTATATTTGAGCGGGTGAGCTGTTCACACGCACTCGGATGCTAAATACGTTCCTGATAGCACCTTACTGCCGTGCGTTTGACCCTAGCGTATGCCCCGTTAAGGTCCCATCTCATGTCCATTTAAGAATTACATATGCACGCATCCAAGTGTGTAATACACCTACGGCCTTTTACCCCCAGCAGTTCCCATCACAGAGAGGGAACGCAGCCTTACTGTAAGACAGGGACTGTTCCAGAAAAAGGCTCTAGCCAGCTGCTGCATATGACTAGTAGCATCCCTAGGACTACCAGAGTCAGAAAACAAGAAGCCCACTTTCTAGAGAAACTTTTACTCATTCAGTGAATCCACACACTGCAGAAAAACTGTGCTGCATCCTACACACAGTTCAGCTGGGTCTATCTATCACTTGAAAGCAGGCTCAATTCTAAATCATTCTAGTAGTGGGACATTGATTTCATTAGAGGTTAAATTATATATGCTCTCCTTTTATGGTCCTCTCTTCTCTTAAAACAAGAACATTGCCAGAGTGACTTACAGAGAACTTGGTGTCAGTGAGATAAAGCCCACGGAGCTTCAGGTTTCCACAGACTGTCAGAAAAAAGAACATGACCTGATTCTGCCCCTCTGCTCTGCTCTGGTGAGACCTCCCCTGGAGCCCTGCGTCCAGCTCTGGAGCCCTCAGCACAAGGAGGACACGGACCTGTTGGAGCAGGGCCAGAGGAGGGCTACTAAAATGATCCGAGGGGCTACTAAAATGATCTGAGGGCTGGAGCCCCTCTGCTCTGGGGCCAGGCTGGGAGAGTTGGGGGTGTTCAGCCTGGAGAAGAGGAGGCTGCGGGCAGAGCTGAGTGCGGCCGCTCAGGGCTTCAAGGGGGCCCAGAGGAAAGGGGGGGACAAGCTTTTTAGCAGGGCCAGCTGGGACAGGACAAGGGGGGATGGCTTTAAACTAAACCAGGGTAGGTTTAGACTGGATCTAAGGAAGAAATTCTTTCCAGTGAGGGTGGTGGAACCCTGGCAGGGGTTGCCCAGAGAGGGGGTGGAGGCCCCATCCCTGGGACCATTCCAGGCCAGGTTGGAGGGGGCTGTGAGCAACCTGATGTGGTTCAAGGTGTCCCTGCTCCTGCAGGGGGGTTGGGCTGGGTGACCTCTGGGGGTCCCTTCCCACCCAAAACATTCAATGATTCTATGATTATATTGCAGTTACCTAAGAGGCTGACCAGTTTTCATTTCTTCCCTTTCAGCTTGTTTGAGGCATTTCTTTTCTTTGGAGTTACAATTCTGATTGAAAACACTGTTCTGCCATCTGGTAAATGCCCCATGCTGTGAGGAAACAATATCTCGGTTCTCCTGCCAGCAGGGATATCCAGTTCAGTTTATGAAAACTCAGAGCATTGTTGAATTAATTTGCAAAACGATGCAGTTAGCAAGACAAAATTCTAAGAGCCTCCCAGCCCATGGAAATACTGTTCAAAGCAAAGTGTTGGCACGAGGTTTTTGGAGAAACAAAAAGTCCAGGGGTGCACATAAGAACTACCGGCTGGTAAACATCATTAAAACAAGTCTTGGATGAGGAAGAATTGATAGCTGGTCTTACCAATTCCAAGGGGGCCAAATTTATCCTTGGGTAGGCAGCGCAGCCTCCCCGTTGCAGTTACTATGAGTCACAGTCCATCCCTCACAACGCTCTTACAGCAATTTCTGGGAAAAATAGCGGAGGGATGGTCCCATAGAACCACAAGAAGCATCACAAGAGGGACAAACACCCTAAATGTTTAAAAGGCCCACGGTAGCAGCAGGTTGCTTAGCTTGCAGAAGGCTGGCTGGGTTCAGGAACCTGCATCTTCAGCTGACCTCCCTGGCTCCCCTCCACACTCGCCAGCTAGAGAGGCCACATCTGCTCTGTCCAAAGGACTTGCTGTGGCTCTGAAATCATCCCAGCTATAGAGAAGCCATAGAGAAGCAGCCATATGCAACTGTAGAGAAGATCTTTTGCGAAGCACAAAGGACACGTGCAAGACCACATAAGGAAAACAGGCTATTCTACCTGACACAGCTGGAAAAAATGCCAAGAACTGACCCCTTGCCCCAGCTAGCTATTCAGTGGCTCACCCATCACTCATAGTTGAATGTCCTCATAAAAAATCATTGTTTGATGTGCAAATAACTTAAGTCTGTCTTCCACCTTTTCTAAGAGAAGTACTTTGAGGTTTGTGGAGCTTGGAAATCAATGCTCAGGTGTGGAAAATAGTGCAGGAAAACATGGGTTCCAAAACAGAACTACCTGAGCTGGGGACACAGACTGCTCACGTTCTCATCTAGGGCCTTAACTTTCTACTGCTCGACGTCCATGAACTTCCACTACTTTGCTGAACCTTCTTCCTCTTAGTGTTTAAGTGACACCTTAACTAAATTCTACCCTCTCTGTCCTGAGGTTTGCACTATGTTTCTCTTCTAGCACGTGATGCATTGTATGGCTTAACCCCCTGAGCCATAGAAAGTGCTCTGAGAGCCAGAACTCCCTGAACTGGGACAGCTGGTCTGAGAAAATCAAGACAGCTAGAACATACTGCTTTTAACTAATTTGGGGGCTTCCTTGCAGGTGCTAACATCTATGCTTTTAAGTGTACAAATATGTGCTCTGTGTGTAGCTGCTCACAAGGACTAGTGATGATTCAGTCACGTCACGTGCAACACAGTGGGAGACTTTCCCCTGGGTTAAACAGCAGGGCCCATAGGTAAGGTCAAGCAGTCTCAGTGGGTGTGTTCACGTTTCCACACAAATTGGGATGATACAAGGTCAACAACTCACCAGATTTTGTTTTTCCACTCCCTCCATGCAAGGTTCTTTGCCGATGGAAGCAGAACATTAAGCAGTTTCTCTCTGCTGCTTCAGATTTCCCTAGGAAAAAACATTTTTGGTCTTGGTGAAACCACTGTCTGCATAACAGACATTGACAACAGGTTAAGCAAATACATTTAAAACATGTTATTTATTTTGCACTCAGTTGTCCTGTATGAGATCTTCACTATTCAAAAGACCAAAATGAAAGAGATGATGCTGAAGTCCAGGACAAATGCTGCCCTCCTTAGCGCTCCTACAATTTCCAAAATAATTGGGGTAAAGCTAGCCAAACTCCAAGACTGGGGAGTGCAAAGGAAGCCTGTGTTTCTGCTTACTGGGGAAGCAAGAGTAGGGGTCTCAGCAATAGCCTGAGATGGAGAGGACACACTTAGCAGGCCCAGATGACATCCACTCTCACATCTATCAAAAACCAACCAGCATTATGTTAATCCACCCCACCTCTACCTAAATTATGAGGCAAGAGTGCAGAGGTAGAGGGAGAAGCAGACGGGTGTGTAGAAAACCAGCCTGCAGCCTGAAAACCAGCAGAAAGGTGAACTGGAAGACTGGGAGAGCAGCCAAGAACCCATCAGGCTGTTCCCTGCAGTGAGGGCAAAGCCAGCTGGGGTTGAGGGCAGGAACCTGCCTGAGCTGCTGCTGTCTGCTCTTATGCTAGGTTAGGTAAGCTGCTGGAAGGGAAGCAGGGGCTGGGGAACCCTCAAGGTGAGATGGGCAGCCAGGCAGCAGGAGATGGGCAAGTCCTGTTTATGCTGATGCAGGTTGAGGGCAGCAGAGAGCTGCAGCATGGCCTCAACTAGGAAAGTGCTTTGAGAGACCAGGGGGGTTGGTTGGGAGGCAAGAGCTGGGCTGAAGGTTCTGGTACCTCCCTGGAGAATTGTTTTCAGAAGGCCCTAGCACTTTGAAGGCCATTACCCTTGGAGATTGTCATGCAAAGACTGGTGAAAGAGCCTAACAGACGGATAGCGTAGGACAGTATCCAGCAAGGAGCCTCCTTCTGCCATGACCCTGCCTCCGTCACTCTGCCAGCCCTGATCCAGCCAGTCGGCGCTGCAGGACCAGCTCAAGGACACCCAACGTTCCTTCAGAGTGTGACCTTGGACAAGGCTGCTGTGAGGAACACCAGCAACCACTGCAGCTGACAGGAAGCTGGAGCATGAGGGGAAAGAGTGCTTTGAGTTGATGTAACCAGCTAAAACTATTTCTGCCAGTGCTACCCCAAGGACCACTCACTCCCAGCAAGGGGAAGTGGTGGAGGACAGGAAGATAGGGACATGAGAAAGCAGGCTCTCCGGGAAGCGGAGACAGATGGGGCTGCCAGCAAACACGTGGACCTTGCACAGTAACGAATGGCAAAGACCACAGGCTGATTTGTCCCCTCAGTGGGCTCCAGACAACGCTGTGCTGCAGGTCCCAAAAGAGGAACGCTTGAGCTCAACAGTACAGAGCTTCTCAAGCAGTTTGCTGGAAGCCCAAGGGCTTGCTTGACTTAACTGAGGAACAGAAATCAAAGCAACGCATGCCTTACCCTTGACTCATCTTTTCTCGTGCCTGTGTCTGCCCCAGGGAAGGTGACCAGGACATCATGGCAGGTTACTAATGGAGTAAATGCCGTGGAATATCAACAAGATCATTTCCTTTGCACACTTGCAGATGAGGTGCTTCAATGTCACATGTGGCCTCTGGTCCCCAAAGAGAGGATGTCGAGCTGTGACGCACCACAGAGCAGGGAAAGGAATTGGGCCTAACAGCGGGGACTCGACATAAGGGCCTGATCCTCCAAATCCTCCACATACCGGCATGCTTTCCTCTCAACAGAAATCCAAATAGGACCGGGACAACTGAGAAGCATGTAGCTGGAGAGGCCTCATCCACATGCAGACCACAGGACACGGCTGAAATAAGAGCTGCAGGCTAGCAGCAGGGCTGCAGGAGAGCGGGGTTACCTGTCTGCCAACAGGCAAGGGAGATGAGGTTTACATCTGAGGATGACCAGAAGGGTTCTGCCCCGTGTCTTGATGATGCAGCATTTGCTCCAAGGCCGCAGTTACTGATGCGATGCTGCCTTTTGTGGGAAGCGCTGCCCGGTGCCACAGGGCTCGTTCACTGCAGCCAACACAACTCCCTTTCTCTTCCCCAAAGATGTTTCTCTGCTTCCTCCTACACCCTTCCCACACCCACCAAACTTCTTAGAACTGATTTTATCTCAGCTTTAAGTATGTGGCATTTATACCGTAACAAGTATCACAGAAATGATGATGCAAACCTTTGCTCTGAAATTGCAATCTCCAAATTTTCAGTGTTCTGCCATTGCAGGCAGGTCTGCCACTGAGCAGGAGCTCCAAGCATTGGTATGTTGACCTAGTATCTAAAGCAACACTTTAGATATTAAACATTGGCTTGTTAATTATAATTACTGGTTATCTCATGCAAACCGTTTGCCACTTCTGCTGACAATCGTCTGTGCCACATTCCAAGCCACATGAAGGTGTATCGTGCAGATAGTGCTGTTTTACCCACTTAGGTGATGAAATAAAACCTGCCTGATGAGACTTTCACCATTGGCACCACAACTGGCTTGGCCTACTCAGGCACTTCACAGCCATGAACTAACTGACAATTTGCATCATTGACACTTTACCTGAGGATGCAGCCGCTGTCTATATATAGGCCAACATTCAGAAAAACGTAGGAACAGTTTATTGATTCCTGGTTCCTGAAAAAAAAGAAAAAAAGGTATCACCAGATTTTCAGAGGACCAACCAGAACATCCATTCTTTCCCCTACACACATCACAACATATAAAAGCCACCTTGTGACACCTGCTAATCGGTGTGAGTTTTAGTACCAGACATTGAACACTTCAAAATTGCAATTTATCCTGTGAAGGGAATGAGATCAAAGGAAGGACCATGAGTTTGTTAGATCAAAGGTTCCCAGGTGATGCTAGAATATGAAGTTTATGTCACACAGACCAATGCTCAAAAAGCCGTCTCAGCAGCGCGCGTGGTAAAACAAAAGGCAAACCCCACAATTTGTAGCTGGGGAAGTTCAGAGTGGCCATTAGGAACTGCTTCTTCATTAGGAGCATAATGCGATACTGGATCCAAGTGGCAGGTTGGACTGCCTTGAGCTCCAGATGTTTTTCCAGCTGACGACCCCATGATAAGTCTGACTCAAGTAAGGAGGGGGATTCCTTTTAACCTCAAAGCTGAGAAGTGATAATTGTCTACATTTTTGTCAGCTTAACAGCACATTTTCAAAAAACATTGACAACCTCCTGCTCCCACGGCTTTCTGTAGGCAATACAGAAATGAGACCCAAGGTCTCCTGCGTTCATCAGCCAAAAACAAGATGACTCAATCAGTATACTAGCTTTAGAAGACTTCAGATAATTCTTACCTGTGCCTCAGTTTCCTCCCCCACTGATCTTGAAAACAGACAACAGGAAGCATAATTGATGGTTTCAAACCAGGTTTTCAGATCTGAAGATGAAAAGGCACAAATGGAAAAGCAAAGCATTAACTGAAATTTTCATTATTCGTTATTGCTCTTAAAGAGCCAAAACTTCCCCAAGCCAGGCTGAGTCTTGCATTGCTGGGTCTTGCATTGCTGGGTCCTCTGCAAGTACAACAATAAAAGGCAACCCCTGTCTTGAAAATCAGAGAAAATTTGAGAAGCAGCACGTTTCACCATCACATATTTGCTGTAGCCAGGCAAGGGCTGAGAGCGGGAGAACATGTCTTACTCCTTGGGTAGTTACAACACCCATGCTGCAGGGGAGGAAGGGTTTGCCAAGAAAACATCACAGCTGAGTGAGGTTTTCACATCACGGACCCCACGTCCTGCTTCTCTGGGGCTTCTTGACAAGGTCTATGGTGCCATGCAAGGAGCAGCCCAGGAGCAGGCGTAAGCACGCTGACCCCCACCACCATGGACCTTCCAACTGTGCTACTGGCTGCTAACGCAGACGCTCTTTGGAAAACGCCAAGCACAAGCTGCCTGCTGGCACTGGCTGACCCCACACAGGCCCACATGGGGAACAGGTCCCCTGACCTGGGGAACTGGGGCTCAACTCCTGCCCAGCACCCCCTTTCCAGCCGGCTCCAGTGCTACGGCTAAACCCAGGCTGAGGACGTGTTTCACATCCACTCTGCGGATGGTGGGTGAGGCCCACGCTTGAACCCACGTCCCTAGTAGCACAGACACACCTTTGTGAGCAGGGCTTTGCTACAGGGTTTGCAGGAATAGCTCAGTCTCAGGCCTTTCTTGGCTCCCAGAAGCAAGGCAGCGCGTTTGGGCCGCCGTGGTGGCAAGCAGGATCATCCAGCTCAGAGATTTAGCTGCATGGGCATGCAAGGGCATGGGAACAGGAGCGGTGCCTGCAGGCTGATGGACTGAGCCTATTTGGCAACCGCGGGTCAGATCCCCATCGATTTCCAGCGCCGGTGCCCCTCAGCACCCCACCACGCTGGGGGGGGGGGTGCAGCCCTGTCCACAGCTGCTGTGGGGCATCGCATGGCTTGGCCCCCAAGGCCAAAGCGCTGGGGGATGGACACCCTCCGACCCGGCCCTCTGAGCTGCCCCGGCAGGTATGACCACCTTGGGGGGGCCCAAAGAGCAGCACCCCCGCCCACCCCATGGCCATCAGTCTCTGGAGGGGCCCCCAAGCCCCTCACCTGCCTCCCCTCACCCCGCCCTACACACACCTCCCGCCCCTCCCTCTCCCATCCACTCCTCATTGGCCAGGCCAGCACCTGCAGCGACCCGATTGGCTCCCTTGGCTGCTCATCAGCCCTTTGGGGTATTTATATGGGGCGCGGCCCCAGCTCCCTGTCTCTTGTCAGTGCTGGGGAGTGGAGGAGCCAGGTAAGGCAGGGCTGGTGGGCAGGCGTGCATGGTCTTTGTGGTGTTTATGGTGTATATGGCTTGGTTTGGGGCTGGGGGGGCACTCCCCAAGGCTGCCCTGTGCCTCAGGTGGTTCTCTGCAGCCCTCCCTCAGCAGCTGGGCTCAGAATTGGCTCCATCCTTGGAGCCCTTGGCTCCTGGCCCTGGGGAGCTCTGAGGCTCCTGCTGAGGGGCTGGGTTCCCCCAACTGTGCCTGTGGGGCTCTTCCAGCTCCCTGGGAAAGCATGGAGCTGTGTGCTGGGTCTCTGCTGCTTTTCCCTGGCTGTGGCTGGGGGGGTGTTGGCTTTTTGAGGCCACAGGTGACATCTTATGGTGTCATGCTGCATCTGCTGTGCCTTGAGGATGAGCTGAAAGGCTTCAAATCCTTCCCTGAAGGCTTCTCCCTAGCCCTGAGGTGTTGACTTGGTAACACCATGGGTCTCTGATTTGTGACTGAGCAGCTTTGGGTCTGAAAGCTCTTATCTGCTTACTGCCTGGTGAAGATCAAAGCTGCACGAGGGGGTCTGCAGAAGGTGGCTCTCCCACCCAGCCGTGCAGGGACAGCGCGTGATGTGCACCCCGGATACCACCGCTGACGCTGGGGGAAGCAGTAGGTGCCTCAGGAGGCAGATGGATCAGTTGGGCATTCCCTTCCTGTTGACAGTGCTGCCAGACCTGCCTGTAACTATTTCACATGATCATTTGGTGTAGGCATGATAATAGCGTTAACGAAGGGGGTGGCTTAAGTGACAAGGTCACTTCTATTTTGCTCAAGAGCACGGTGTCTCTGCAGATGGAGGCTGCAGCCATGCACAGTTCTGCCAGCTTGCTGGAGGAAGTGCTTGGTAAACTAGTTCAGAGTTTCTCAAAACTAACAGGGTTCTTAAATGTGGTTGTGACTACCTGAAACTGTGTATGGCTGTGAAGGACTTCAATTAGTAAAGCTGGTTCTGCTGAAACTTCCAGATGAAAATGTATGTTAATGCATGCTGCTTGCTCTGTGAGTTACAGCTTCTGTCTGAGACAGAGGTCTGTCCTTGTGGAAAAATTGGTAAATGGAAAGTTCTAGAAAGCTGAGAAGCTGTTTTAATTAAACCCCCTCCCCTCTTTCCTAAAAATCTCCAAATTCTAGTAGCTTGGCTAGCTTATACTCACTGTCCCAAGGAGTTACTGACCTAGTAATGGCCACTGGCTTTGGTGCTTAAATTCTGTTGGATGTGTGGGGGCAAAACGCTGCCTCCATCTGCAAAAGTGGCTTTAATCTTTGAGGTTTCCTAATGCTGATGGCTTTTCCAGAAAGGTGAGATGGGCACCTCTGCCAGCAGTTCTGAAACTAATGTCCTAAGGTCAAAGCTGGAAATGATCTGATCCTCCTCCTAAAACTAAGTCTGCCCTCTGTGAATGACTCCCTCTGTTGTGGGCAGTGCCATTCCCCGCTGCAGCAGGCATCCTGTGACCCAGTTCTGCATTTATGGTAACTGGGGTATCCGTGGCAAATCTCGAAAAGAATGTAAATAACTGCTTTAACCACAAATTAACACCTCTGCCCTGATTAGCCTTCCCTACTAGTATCTAAAGCACTAAATTTACCTTTGTTTTCCTAAATGGTCGTTGAGGAATTGCCAGTTAAGCTACTGAGCCAGGCATGCTGGCTACGGCTCAATCTGTCTTCCCAAGGTAAAACAGGTTTGGAGGGCAGAAAAGCTTCCTGAGCAACAAGCTCCTACCTCTCTGCCTGCAGGATAACCTAGCAGCAGGCTGTCTTCATGGGGCAGAGCCGCTTTCCAGAGGAAAAATAAAAACCTTACACAAGTTAAAGAACTACTTTTATGTATGCTGCTTGCTCAGAGTGACAGAAGTCAAGGGAGGTGCTTGCTCCAGCAGGAAGGTACCTGCTCGTCCAGGCACATTGCGCCGGCTGTGACAGTCTGACCGAGGGCAAACGGATGGCAGCTTGGCAGTTTTGGTGCCATTGCCCTTGCTGTTTCCCCGAGTTCAGACTTGTCCAAAGTGGGCCAGGATCAGCAGTTAAGCTATTGTGCCAGGCTAGAAATGTGCACTGAAGAGTTTCATCTTTCTGAACTACCTGTTTCAAGAACTTTCTGCAGCAGTGCCCTAATATTTCTGGCGTAGCAATGGTATGAAGTCGTCTGCTCATTATTTTCATACAAAGCAAATGGTGATGCTGTTTCTGCTCTTCTGCCTGGTGGTTCCCATGCATGGTTTCTGCCTGCTGGGACTCCCACTTGCAACTACTCTGGCTTGAAGCTGTGCCTTTCCCCAAAAGATCCTGAAACAACAGACCCAGAGTTGCTAAGCAGTGCAATCTCTGAAGTAAGACAAGGTCTGCTCAGCACTTTTGCAGGGGAGAGACTAGAAAGAGAAAATAAAACCGTGCTGTGGGCTCATAAAGACTTGGCCACACTACAAATACTGGCATTGCAACACACCCCAATTCCTCCTACACAGAGGAGAGCAAACCATGTTTGAACATGACTGTGCTGCAGGGATTGTCACTGACACGGTTGCATCCATAATTAAGATGGGCTCCTAGTAATTCAGAGGTTGATTCTAACCTTACACTAGTTTTTACATAAGCCAAGGAGTTACTCCTGATGTGTGCTGGCAACTAGAGTCCTCTCCTCTTTTTTTTTTTTTTTTTTTTGCTGCAGTGTGTCTCTGTGTGCTAACCCTGACACCAAGGCCAGTAAGACACTCTGCAGTTTGAGGTTTTTTTCCCACCCATCCAGAAGTAAAATAACTGAGCAAAGGGGTTGTTTGTAATGATGTTGAAATAGTTGTGCTTTGCCCTGTGGCAGGGCTGCAGACCAATCCAGCCTACTTGGCTTCAAAAAAACTCAACAAACTTGCCCTAAAGCAGTGCAAGAGGAATAACCACTAACTGAGCAAACCCTGTGGACTTTGGGACTGAGGCTTTATGTTCAAGCCCTGCTTTTGTTTGGAGCAGTTTTCTAGAAGTTCTCCCAGGATGATAAAGTTCAAGCTGTATTTTTGCTGTGCTGTTAAATTAGGCAGCCCCCTGGGCAGGGTGGCTACCAGGAATGTGCAGAAGAGCGCTGGCTTTGGGCTGCTTGCTTGAGAGGCTGGAGGTCCCAACTGTCGGGGTGACTTCTGCTGGAGACATGTAGCACTCTGCATCCCTGCCTTGCTCAAATCTTACTAAAATGCTGACTAATTGCACGGTTAATGCAGCAACATTTGACATCCTGCCAAGATGTCTGCCCTAGCTCTAGCCATCAGCCCAGGGCTAACGAATGCTGGTTTCACTGCTTCTTCCCAGCTCTGTTCCTATTTTCACAGCAAAATAAAAACCTTACACAAGTCAAAGAACACAAGAAAGAAGACAATGGTCTCTGTCACAAATCAGATGGCAAGTTTTTTGGGATAGAGTCTGCCAGTGAGCCTGGAGCAGTGCCTGGCTTGGGAATCCAGTCTGTGAGGAATTTTGGTTTGCGGGGTTTCCATCGGAAAATGCCATAGCAATTCTAAGAATAGGAATTAACTGGCAAGAGGGAGAAAAGTGGATGCTGCACTGAAGAACAAATATGCTAAAGTCCTTGCTGTGCCTGACTAAGGCTGAAGTAATCCTGGGTTTATCACACGATACTGGAGTGTCCAGATACCAATCTAGGCCTAGGCTAGGGAAGGCAATACACATTCAAGATATTGCATAACTTTTATATTTTAACTTCTTTAATCCCATTATGTAATGAGAATACTTCTGAGGCTCAGTTTCATAGGAAGTGAGGAGAGATTTCCTACTGGTCAGTAGGATGGGGAAGGCAAGTTTCAAGGTAGCCAGAGAGAATGCTGCAGCTGTGAAACCTGGCTTGCTCTTCTAGGAAAACTTTGAAGGATTTTCATATCCCTCCTAGAGCTGTGAGGCCACCAGTGTTGCTGGAGTTGGCAGTGGTGGGGAAGTTGATAAAAGTTTCCCACTCTGAACACGGGTGTAGTGGGACTACTCTAAGATGACTCTCATCTCAATGTCCTTTGTGAGCCTTCAGAGGAAAGGAGCTATGAACACTGAACACTTTTTAAGAAGGTAAAATATGCCTATTGCTGTTTCAGCATCTCTGTTCAGTGTCTGGCCCTGACACCTTCCTGGAGGGGAGCTGAAGTCCTGCCACAGGCTCTTTTGTTTTTTTCCAAAGAGGGAAATGGATTAAGCTGTTGCAAAACCCATCTCTACTTCATCAAAGTGGGGGAAATCTGAGGGCTTTTCCCCTTTAAAGGGTATTAAGCAAGTTCAGACATTTTTTCCAAAATAAATATTTCTGTTCTTAAACTCTGTTATTAAGCTGTTTGAGCGTGCCACATTTTGAAAATTAGAACTAATGAATTATGTATGCTACTGTCCTAACATGCCCTGCTGCAGCTGCATTTCAGTCATCTGTCACGATCGAGTGTGACAACATTCAGCAATTCCCACCATTAGCCCCATTTCTGCAGGGTGCATCTCTCCTTCAAGCGTTCCAGTCCTTGGCCAGCAAAGAGCCTCTGCAGCGGGAAGCTGAACCAGAAGTATCTCTAGCAGACAAAATGTATGTCAGATAAGATACTTCCCACCTGCTTCCAACCTGCAACTTTGAAGCCAGTCAAATGTTATCAACAATGAAATAAGTAGGATGGTTATTTAGTTTAAAGTATTTGGCTGTTTGGGGATTGAGGGAGGTAACTGAGTATCATCCTTGTGCTACATAAATATTTGTACATCCGAAATCATGGAGCCTCTCAAATATCTTTGCACCCTTGCAAGAAAGACTGGTAATGCCCCACTAAAGTTCCTAGGATGTGCTGAATGATGGATCCCAACTTTGCCCTCTGCTTTTCACCAGTTTTGCTAAGCCTTCAATTCACTGGAGGAAATTAAGTTGTACTTGTCCTGTTATACTCTTGTTTTTCTTTTCAGCTGCAGTTGAATTCAGTATGGCATCAGAAAAGACCACAAAAAAAGATCTGCTAAAGGCTGAGGAACAGCAGCAGGCGGTAGGTACCAGGGCAGCCAGTACTCCAACAGGCAGCAAACTACCTGCTGATAAACTAACTTCTGCCAGCACCTCACCACCAGGCTGGGAGCAGCAGAAAGATTAACCGTATGAAGCCGTGGCTAAACCTAATCTCAGTTAATGCAGAGGCTAACACTTTTGCTCAAGAGAAAACTTCAGGGCTGGCTCAAATAATGCAAGTATTTCTGAAACATGAGCTGTTACAGGTCCTATTTCCACATCGGGGTTTGCTGAAACCCAGTGTGACTCAGAACTGATGAACCCAGAGCTCATCCTGGTTTGTTGCTGACTTCCTAGCGGTCTTTAGATGAGTCCCTTCAACTCTGAGTTTAAGAAGGATGAAGAGATGGACTGGATGTCCTCTTAGGACCTTTCTGGATAGACACATGGCTTGTATTCACTCACCAGCTTGAGGCTGGGCCTCTAATGTCACTTCTTTCTCTTGGGTTTTAGAGCGCTGTTAATCGGGTAACCAGCTTGCCCTTGTTCAACTCTGCATTCAACCTGGTCTCCTCTGCCTACAACTATACCAAGGAGACTCATCCTTACCTCAGCGGTGTCTGCAGTGTGGCTGAGACTGTGGCTGCTGTCACAGTAGGTAGCGTGGTTGGTGGGGCACAGCCCATCCTGAACCAACTTGAGCCACAAAGTAAGTGAAGGGGCTGGAGTGACCCTTTCTACACAGAGAAATAGGTGGGGAGGGGAATTTCACAAGCCTCTTGGGTGATACCCATCTCCTATGGCCCATTGTCCCAGTTAATTATAGCACTGAGTCTTCCACTCAGCAGCTCCCAGCTGCCCAAGGAACCCACTGAATTTCGCAGACATGAAACTGTTGCTAGCAGAAACAAAGTTTGGCTTCTTGTCTGTGGTTTCATTAAGTCACTAAGCAAAAACTCCCTGCTTTTTCTCTACCACTCCAAGTTATGAGCATCCCAACTGGTGGTAGCAGTGTCCATCTTGGATATAGCTCAGTCTGTCTCATCCCAACACTTTTCAACCCTTTAAACTAATTGGCATACCCACTAGGGGCAAGTATTACATGGAGCAATGTGCTGCCAATAGCTAGAAAGCTGGGAAGGCAAATGGAGACTGAACCTGCCAAATTATAGGGCCTGTTCACTTTTTTAACAAGACATCCCCTGCCACACACACCCCTACCCCAGAATAGTGATTTGGGTTTTTTTGCTTGCTTTCATGAGTGCATCCTGATTTGGCCATTGTAGGGTCAAAAACCCCTCTCCAAACTGAAGAATAAACTGGTACCTGTTGTCTTGTCTAGTTGCACTTGTAAATGAATATGCCTGTAAAGGACTGGATCAACTGGAGGAGAGCTTGCCTTTTCTTCAACAGCCAGCAGATAAGGTAAAGTAAAGGCTTTTCCTGGGGAAGCCATGACTTGACCTCTTGCTTGATGGAACTGTAATGGAACAGAAAAATATGGGGAAATAAACTTCAGCAGCACTGCTTTGTCAGGTCAGTCTCTGTTTTGGGCTAGAGGAGGCACTGCAATCTGGTGAAAGCTGGAGAGATGCCTTCAGCATGTGGAAGTGAACATGTCCATGTAAATACAGGTCTACTGACTTCCCCAGCTCTACCACAAGACTGCAAGCACAATTTAGCTACAGGGAAAAGCTACTTCAGGGAGGGGAAAACCTATTTCAGAAAAAACTTATCTTTCTCTGCCTCTCCCTATTGTAGGTAATTTCAGACACCAAGCAGCTGGTTTCCACCAAAGTGACATCTGCTATGGATGCTGCCTGTGAGGCAAAGGAAGCGATGGCTGATAAAGTGACTGAAGCTGTGGACCTCACTAAAAATGTTGTTGGGGATGGTGTCAAGCTGACAAGGTCAATGGTAACCTCCACTGTTAACAGTGCTGTGGAGGCTGCCCAGGGTGCCAAGGACCTGGTGACCAACAAGGTGACAGAGGCAGTGGATCTCACTAAACACATGGTGGAGGACAGTGTTGGACTGACCAAGTCTGCAGTTGCTTCTACAATTGTCAATGCTGTAGAAGCTGCCCAAGGTGCCAAGGACCTTGTGACCAACAAGGTGACTGAAGCTGTGGACCTCAGTAAGCATATTGTGGAGGATAGCATTGGACTGACCAAGTCTGCAGTTGCTTCTACGATTGTCAATGCTGTAGAAGCTGCCCAGGGTGCCAAGGACCTTGTGACCAACAAGGTGACTGAAGCTGTGGACCGCAGTAAACACATTGTAGAGGATAGTGTTGGACTGACCAAGTCCGCAGTTGCTTCTACTATTGTCAGTGCTGTGGAAGCTGCCCAAGGTGCCAAGGACCTTGTGACCAATAAGGTGACTGAAGCTGTGGATCTCACTAAACACATTGTGGAAGACAGTGTTGGACTGACCAAGTCTGCAGTTGCTTCTACTATTACTGCTGCTGTAGGGGCTGCCCAGGGTGCAAAGAATCTTGTGACCAACACAGTGAGTGAAGCAATGGACCTAACCAAAGGGGCTGTTCAGGATGGTGTTGAGAAAACCAAATCAATGGTCACTTCTACGGTCAATACAGCTCTGGATGCTGCATATGGCACCATAACTAGCAAAATAAACACAGCCTTGGAGCAGAGCAGAGAGGCTATCCAGGAGGGTGTGGAGATGACCAATTCAGTGGTGACCAACAGCATTGGCAAAGCCAAAGCAGTGAGCCAAGCAGTGGCAGGTGGTGTGGAATCTGTCCTAGGTATATCAGAAGATCTGGTGGATCACTACCTCCCAATGACAGAAGAGGAACTAGGTGAGAAAATGCTTGGCTGGCGGTTGTAAACACAAAACCCTTTCCCACGTGACTAGAGAGCACCTGATGCTGCAAGACACATCTTCCGGAGTAGACAGGTAGCTCTGAATTTGTCACCAAGTTGCCGTTTGTCAACACTGACTTGCCACATGGTATGGGACAGGGTTCAAGCATTTGCTAGCTGGTTGTTGCCCATCAGCCTCAAGGCAAATAAACACGCAGGTGCATGCTTCAACCTGTCAAGTCTGCTTATTTGAAGAGAAGATGTTGAGGAGGGACTAAGCCTACCTTTAATACCTGAGCAACTACAAACATCTACTGTTTACACAACAAGCTTCAGCCTTCATGCTTTTTCAATCTTACCTCTTCTCCCTGCTTTGGGCTGGGGGAGTGGAGCACAGCTGCATCTCTGTTCTTGTTTCCTCCAGGTAAACTGGCCACTGCTGTGGAGGGATTTGGTATGGCTTCTGTAGAGGAGCAGAAACAGGAACACAGTTACTTCGTGCGTCTGGGTTCCCTCTCCAACAAAGTCCGCCACCGAGCCTACCAGCACTCCCTGAACAAACTGCAACGCATTAGGCAAAGCACCCAGGATACTCTCTCACAACTACAGCTGGCAGTAAAACTGGTACAAACATGCTTTTGCTTTTTCCTCCTGTCCGTAGTCTTCCTGCCCTACTCTCCTGATGGAAGCTCTTCCTCTATCCTGCACCAGCTGCATGTCATCTTGGATACCTCCCTAGGAGGGAACCACTCATGCTTCTCTGATTGTGTGTGCTTGCAATACAGCTGTTCCTTTCATTTTTTCCCTATCAGATTGAATCTGTGAAACAAGAGGTTGGCCAGAAAGCTCTGGATGTGCAGGAGAAGCTCTATCAGCTGTGGGTGGACTGGAGCCTGACCCAACCCAAGGGAAACCAAGTTAAAACTGCCTCCTATACAGAGGTATCCCTAGAAGGGCATATTTAATCCAGCCTCTGGTGGTACATCTCATCTGCTCTAGTAACTGAGCTATATCTCTTTCCCAGCAGGTAGAGTCACGGACTCTAGCTATGCTGCGTATCATCACCCAGCAGCTACAACCCGTTTATGAGAATCTGAAAGCCAGCATCCAAGGCCTCCCCAGCAACATCCAAGAAGCTGTGTACCAGGCCACTCGAAATATCCACAAGCTCCATAGTTTTTTTTCCAGTGCTGTGTCTTTCCAGGACCTTTCCAGCACCACCCTGACCCAGAGCCAGGACTGTGTGGCAGAAGCCCAACGGTCTCTAGATGACCTGTTTGAGTATGTAACTCGGAACACCCCTCTGAACTGGCTTGTGGGTCCCTTCAGGGCAATAGCTAAAGTCTCACAGGATAGCAGAAAGCAGAAGAAAAAACATATTGTGACTGATATAAAATCACCTGTGTTGGAAAAGGCTACATCATCGAAGGAGGTGGCTAAGACACCTGAAGAACCAAAGGGAGCAAACGTGATCCTGGGGGAAGGGTGTAAAGAA
>JADKXX010009394.1:0-54833 GCA_017310255.1 Butorides virescens | reverse complement strand
CTGCCCTCCCCCGCCGGGCACCCTCTGCTCCGGCCCGGGCTGCCCTCGCTCCGCTCCGCCCCGGCCGTGCCCCGCTCCGCTCCGCCCCGCCGCTGCCGAGCGCCGCCGCTTCCTCGTGTGCCAGCGGGTTCCGGCGGGGCGGGCGGTCCAGGCGGCCCCGGGCCCGCCGCAGCCCGCATCACCCCACGCCGGCTCGCCCACCCCCAGCCCGGGCCCCGGCCCCGCCGCAGCCCCCGCGGAGCGGGACCGGCCGGAGGTAGGCTGGCCCCTTCCCTTCCCTTCCCTTCCCCGCCGCGGGGGGTGCAGGAGCGGGGGAAGCGGCTCCCCAGGCGGGGCTGAAGGGCGGCGGGCGGCCGGGGCGCGGCGCGGGGGGGGGGCAGCGGGCGGAAGGGCAGCGCCGCGCCGCGAAGGTCTCGGCTGCCGTTTCGAGCGCCGGCCCTCCCCTCCCTTCCCCTGCCCTCCCCTCCCCTTCCCTCTTGCCGCCGTTTCACTGAATCAGTTTTCATGGAAAGAGTCAGCAACTTCCTCAGGTTCGGCTCGAGCTCGTGCATTAGGCAATTAGAGGATTTTTATGAGACAGGAAGAAAACAACTTGAAATTGTAAACTTTCCCCACTTGAGAGCTATTTTGGGCATTCGCTGGTGCTCCCTTTAAATAGAGAACGCTCTGCCACCAGGCTCAGTGCTGTGAGCAGTGGCTGCCCCTGGAGCCTCCAGGCACCCGCTCCTCCGCTCCGGACAAGTTCTGCTGTTCAATTTAACCCCGGTCAGAGGCCTTGGGTGAGTGCAAGGGTTTAGCAGGGCTCAGGGATCGGATGTGGATGGAGATGGCCTCGGCCATTAACATTAGGCAGCCTGCCACTGGATGGGTAGGGGTTGTCAGTCAGCCCTCCTGGCGTGAGCTATTCGAAAGGGTTTCCTTTAAGCGCGCTTTATTCCTCAACTGCCCATCGCAAGGAGCCTGCTGGAACCAGCTGCCCGGAGGAGGAAAGATGCTTGGCTTTACCTAAATACATTATTAGATCAGCAATTATTTTTAAACAGTTGTAATTAATGTGAAATGAATGCTGAGAACTTGCTCTTTGCTTAATAACGGAGTTGGACTAACACCCGGAGCACTGGCAGACCTGCAAGAATGGATGCAAAAATACTTGAGAGCCACAATGGAGAGCCTGGGAGCTCTGCAAGCCTCACGAGGGCCCCCCCCCCCCAGCTCCCCTCATCACTATTTCTGTTCTATTTCTGCGTTCTTCTTGCAGGTTCCTCGGAACAGAGGCATCCCGGTTCAGAGATGAGCTCCTGAGCAGCAAAGAGCTTTCGCTTGTGCAGTACGTGAAGCACGACCTGGGGCGTCACGGAGAACCACAGGGAAACGAACCTTTGCTCCAGGTGCCATAATAGGCTTTTTCCATCCATGCTGCTTCAGTCCCTCGTCTGGGCCACCAGCTGATGAGATGGCACAGAGCACCGAGCTCCAGCCAAGCTTTGAGGACATTTTTAATATTTTATCGCAGATCCCACAAGATAAACTCCTTAGCTTCAAATATAAACTGAAGCACTTGGTATTTGGGCCCAGCAGTAAATTACTGCAAGCCATGGTCCTGCTCACTCTGGGGCAAGAAGCGGATGCAAGAATTTGTTTGGATGCCTTGGGAGATAACCGGGCAGCCCAGTATGTCCACCAGACCAAACTGGGCGCTACAGGAGTGCAGAAAGATGGGGAGGATTTGCAGCCTCCCCAGCTGGATGCAGGTGCCATGGTGCTTCTGGCACAGATCTACTCAGTGTTGGTGGAGGAAAAACTGTGCAGTCATGAAGCCATGGACAAAGCCTGCCAGGCTGCCACCAAAGCCTGCAAGGCCAGCGAGGAAACTCAGGGGGACACGCTCAACAGCATCCCAGCTGAGGACCAGGAAAAACACGGCTCTGCTATCAGCATGAGCCCCGGTGACAAATTTCAGACGCTGAGATCTGGTAAGAGCATAGGATTTCTCCAGACGGCCAGCCCAAACTACGCGGTGAGAAGTTCCCCAGTGCAGATTGGAGGCAACTCAAACCTTTCAGGCCCACGGACCTTGTGCTCCTTGGGGAGTCCCTCTTTGCCCAGTCGCTTTGAGATCAGTGCGTCGCCGACAGTTGTTTTTCACACCCAGCCTTCTTCCCACAAGCACATCCCCCAGCCCAGCCGGCTGTGCGAGGGGAACAGCAGCGGTGCTGGACAGCCTGATGGGGACAGACAGAGCCATGGCCCACAGGAAACAAGCTGGGTCAGCAGACCCAACTCTCATCCCGGGCAGGACACAGGTACCCAAGTGCCCCAACCAGAGAAGGTTCTGCAGGTCAGTCCATGCCATCCAAGTCTCCCTATTCCTGAAACGCAGCTGCCCACGCTGGGTGCTGTGAACCAACCCGTCGAAAGTAGCGATGTTTCCAGCACAGTGGCAGCAGAACCTTATGCACCAAAAGAAAACACAGACAAAAAGCAAGATGAAAAGCAATTATCTACAGATCTTCCTGACTCAAGAGCTAGAGCGGATACTGGTCCTGCCCACATGTCCATGGAGGACTCCTACGTTCCAGCAGGCATTCCTTCTAACTCTGCATCTGCTTCCATTTCAGCCGGTTCCCTTCCTCCTCCTGCCTATTCCTCCTCCTCTGCCCTTCCCCATCCTCTTCAGGGAGCTCCTTCCAACTTATCGTATCCCCCTCCCTTCCACTCGTCCCCCTCTCCAGCCTGGCCTCCTCTTCTCCAAACTGTAAATCCAGTGCCCACATCAGAGCCAGGTGATGTAAAGTTCTTCACTTTTGTTGTCCTGCACGCTAGCGAAGATGAGATTGTTGCCCATCGGGTCAAGGGCCTGCTGGAGAACATGGGGGTTCCCAATGGTGCCACACTCTGTGAGGACTTCTTTATTGCTGGACGCAGCCATCTGACTTGCTTCCAGGATGCTATGGAAAACTCCGCTTTCATCATCCTCCTGCTGACCAAGAACTTCCCATGCGACCTGTGTATGTTTCAGACAAACACTGCTCTGATGGAGTCCATCCTGAAACCATCCAAGCGTGACTCAGTCATCCCTTTTGTGCCCAAGGAAAACCCCCTGGAACGGAGTCAGATTCCCAGCACGCTGGGTGGGCTGATGCCCTTGGATGAGAACTCTCCTGGGTTCTCCAGGACAGTGCAGAACACCTTTACCACCAGCAGGATCAATGAGAGGAAAGCCATGTGGGACCTGACGCAGAGAAGGAAACTACAGCTGTATCAGGAACAGTATCAAACACTGCAGAACTTATCTGCTCTGAACCTTGGCTCCCTTCCCCAGGTGCCTCTGTCAGCAACACAGCCGCTGCTGCCGGAGCAATCACCCCGACAGTGGTGCCCCCCTCCTGCCACAAATCCACCTCCCCCCGCTGGTCACCCCATGCCTGCTCAGATGGGTCCCCCTCCTTTCCAACCACTTCATCTCCTATCGGGCCACTACAACATGATGCCAGGTCCAGGAGGCATCCCACCCCTCATCATTCAGCATGCTCGAATGGTTCAGATTGGGAACCACAACACGATGCAGGTAGAAACTGTCACACCAGGTCCGCAGGACAGCGAGGAAGAAACCAGGTAGAACGCCTGAGCAGAGATGCAGCAGGTCAGCCCAGAGCAGACACTCGCACTTCGTTTCAAACCCTAGATTATAGTGATTTGGCTGGGACTGGGACTATTCTTATTTCCTTGCGGGTAAAAGGTGCCGCTTTCTCGGAGCACAGGAGAAAATTACCTCCTTTTTTGTTGGACAAAAGAGGTTGCAATCTCCCAAGAGTGTTTTCCTTGTGCTTATTTTCAAGTAACTGAGAAAACTTTTCCTGATTTTTTTGAGGCTCCCGGAAGGTTTTATAAATAAATTTTAATTAATTTATTTGTGTTTCTCGGATTCTTTCCTGTAGAATTAGCAAAGGGGCAGTCAGGGATATGAGGAAAACTGTTTTGTGTGTCTGTACATCTGGGGTGGAGGGGGCTGGGAGATAGCACACCGGGGTTCTGTTTCATCATCTGTTGCTGACCAAATCATTTGAGGGAAAACCTTCAGAGGATGCTCTGGGGAGTCGCTGTGGCCTCCTGTCAGGTGCTAAGTACCATGAGGTCCCACCGTTTTCTTCCAGCAGTCCTCTTTCCTCAGGGTCACACAGTATCCTCTCGGCTTTTCACGCCGACGCCTACTTTGCATGCACGGTGTGCTGCCCTTGCTGCAGCACACACCAGCGCCACTTCCCCCCAGCCGCTCGCATCAGCCCCAGGAAGGTTCATGAAACCAGCTGCATGGCCTTTGGAGAGGCTGCTGGCCTCTTCAAGAGATCACTTTTCCCAGTTCCCCTCCGAAACTACAGAGAGAGAAGTTTTTTTGTTTGTGAAAGACAAAATTCCCATGTGCCTCTGGAGGCACGGCTTGAAGGAGAGTATTTCTGTATTTAAGAAAACTCTAGAACTGAGATTACACACCAGATTGAAGGCTAAACAAGAATTTTAACAGTAAAGCTGTTAAAAAAATCACTTAATGAAGGTGGAATGAGAGGGGGGAAATGCAGAGAAAGTCCGAGGAGGCAGAAGCTGAGTGTTCACTCCTCCATTCTTACCTGCTTGTAAAAGGTCAGAGGTGGGACCAGGGCCCTGTTTGACTGGCTGCTGCACAGAGAAATGTTCCCTGTGGAGATTACTCCACCTATGGATTTTATTGCCTTTGAGGAAAAAGTCTGATGGAAGAACAAAAGCATTGAGCGGAGCATTACAGAAGGGATGGAGAAAGGCCAGGAACAGGGAAGGTGTTCTGCAGGACCTGGGTGAAGGCTGTACCAGGCAGATAGCTACTGAGCTTTTAACACAAGCAGGGTATCGGAAGCAAAGCCCCAGACTCCGTGCTCTCCCTCTGACGGTTTCTGCCGCTGCCGTTTGCCCGCTCTGTCAGTAGAGGTCAGCCCAAAGCCACCAGACGAGTAGAAATGGGACTGTTCCCTCTGTGGACCAGAGCCCAGCCAACAGCTTTGAGCTCTGGAGTCAACTCACCCCGCACCGGGGCCGCAGGACAGTGCCCGCTCTACTCCTCACCCTAGGAAGGAGCCCGAGAGCTGCCAAGTCCTCAATAACGTGGACCTCAAGGGCCAGTGTGATTGATACAGGGGAGGTGACCCCGTCCCGGGTATTTCTGCAGATGTGCATGAGTTTGTGTCACCTCAATAGCTGTCCCAGTACGTTTCAAATCGAGAGGAGGCAGCATGGTCTGGCAGCCTAAGCACAGGACTCCTGCAGGCCACCCTGGACCCAAGACTGCCCAAGCTGGAAACTCAAGGGCCTTAATCGGGATTATAGTTGTTGTCCAAGAACCATCCAAGCCTTACAACCAACACCTGCATAAGACAGATATTAGTAAGTCCTTGGAGAAAAGACTGTTCAGCTGATATTAATCCCCTCTGGTCACCAGGCTAGAGACCATCCAATTCTCACTCTTCCTCTCTGGCTCAATCTACCCGAAGCTCGTTCTGTACCAAGCACACCCTCCCAAACAAGTACCAGCCTACTAAATAAAGCTCAATTTTGAGGCCTGAATCCCCAGCACAGAGAAGAGAGCAGAATGGGAGTCTCTCCTCACTCGTGGCTCCTCAGGATAGCAGGTAATGGTACAAAGGAGGACAGCCCCCCTCCACCTGCCCTGCATTGAAAGCTGCAACTGCTGCCTTTTTGGTTTTGAGCAGCTTGTGCCCCTCAGGAGGGGCTGAGGATGTCTGCAGTGTGATGCTGGAGAGCCTGGGCACTGACCGAACTTCAGTGCAAGCTCTGGAGCTCCTGGGCACCACCAGATGTAGGAGCCGAGAGCTGACGTGTCCCTACTCTTAAAACTGCACCAGAGCAGCGGCTGTCACAGGTTTGGATTTAAACCCCACAGAATTTCCTCTTAAGAAGCCACAGGTCCTTTCTCACAGATCTGTCCCTAGAAGGTCTCTCTGCCTCCCTCCCCCCCACCTCAAGGAGGCTTAGCTCCTCCTTGGCTGAGAACTAGTACAGGACACCAGGCTCAGACAAATCAAAGCCCCCTCTGTCCTGAGCAGAAGAAGAACCACATAAAAGCACTGCTATTTAAAAGCTGCCATCAGTCGTTCGCTTCCAGCTTTGAAACAGTTTGGCTTTTAACTTCGGAGGACCCAGTGACAATGGATTAACTCATTCACTCTTTTTAGAGTCTGCTGGAATCCTCCAAGTGCTTGGATTCCTTCTATTTCCCTGTTTTCTCTCCTCTACGTCACCTTTGTTCAAATAGGCGTTGTGTTACTGCAATCCCTGTCACACTGCAGTTGTTGCTGTGCAGCCACCAGGACAGACCCTCCCCTTGGGAGAAAACATATACATCACACCTTCTCCAGCTCTTCTGCCTTCTATAAATAAACGTCATGCAAAACTAGTCAACTGGAAGCTGCTCGAGCTTGTAAACAACCTTAACAGTCACATCAAGTTTGCCTGGACCAGAGAAAGGGAAAGACATGGCAGCAGACTGTAAAACATTGCAGGGTTGGGTTTGGGTTTTCTTTAAGCTTACAGCTTGCGGAGGTCCAAGAGGCTCAAAGGTCACTGGGAGCAACTTCCACGTCAGAGCCACAGCCCTGGTTTAAGCACAGCAGCAGGTTCCCCATTCCCACGTTTTCAGGGCCCTCTTTGCTGTCGCTCACCCTAGAAAGGGAGGCTTTGCCACCAGGGCTGTATTTTCACCAGGAGAATGCACGTGTGCCTGTGAACCCCTCCTTATTCCCCAGTTTCTCTGGGAACCTGGGAAATGCTGACATGGTATCCCTATCTTTATGCTCTCGGCCACTTTCTTTGTAAAGACTGATCTTACGGCATTAGGAGGCTCCAAAGCCGTGGGTAGAAGGGCACCTGCAACTGGGGCCAGGAAAACCCCAGGGAATTTCTCACCACTTTTGCATTTCTAAAGAAACCTGTATGGGAGGCTTTTTTTCCAAGAGGGCCAATTAGCAGTATTAGAGAGAGAAAAGCACATCTTAGGCTTTAAGAAAGGAATAAATGGCAGACATTTTGTTCATGGCAGTGTACAGAAGGGCTCCTGGACAGCAGTGTGCTACAGGAGGGTCGGTAGCCACCCCAGTGAAAAAAAAAAAAAAGCTCCACTCCTCTCCAAGACTGATGTTACTCAAAATAACAAAACCACCACCCAAACACTTCACTGCTCCCCACAACTCCTTGTTTTGCCCCACATACTGGAGCTGGCCCAGACCACACCTACAATAAATAAGGACTTTCATTATAATTACCCCTAAATTCATGCAGTGATTTCTCCCACCCAGTAATTATCATCAACATTTAATTGCTGGGTCCTTACTATGCAATTATATTACTTATGCGTTAAAAAAAGAAAAAAAATTAAAGCCCTTTTCTATCACACAAAGTATTCTCCTCCTTGAGGCTTTCGTACACGACTGGATCCCCCAGCTACCCGATCATCACAAGATCCTGGCTCCAGAGTTGCTTCCCCACCCCAGCTGTGGCAGAGCTCCCTTCTCATCTCTCTCCTCCCAGCAGCTCTGCCTACGGGAGGGGATTGCAGAGCCCACCACAGCCAGGAACGATCAGGATCAGCCGCTGCCTCAGTCCTGAGGCTATCTGGTTCCTTGTACCTGCGGTGGCAGCTGCTCACCTACGCGCCTGGAGATCACCTATAGCACAGGGGTAGCATTTAGATGGGAGAAGCACGTCCCACAGAACTGCAGACACTGCTTAAATGTCGTGTCTAGCATTTTCAAAGGAAACAGAAGGCAGCAACGTTGATCAAGAATTATTTTTGAGGATGGAGCAATCAATGAGGGACAAACATTCAAACGTTTTACCCATCTACTCCCATCCTCCCCGGGGAAGGCCGAGCATTTTTGGAAATCCAAATTCTTGGGTGGAACTAACTCCAGTACCTTTCATTCCTCTGCCTGCTTTTGACCTCCCACTGACAGCTCTGGGGTTGAAAACCATAAATTGATGACAGCCACACCGCATCCCTCTTTCTGCTTGTTGCACCCACAGTCCCAACTGTATATAAGGCAGTAATTTCTGAGCCAACAGAGTAGCATCCTTCCACAACTGTTTCATTTACATCAAAAGATAAGGCAAAGTATATAGAGGTGTCACTTCAGTGTCAGTGTTATCCTTTTTCAGGGGAAATGTTTGCAATTGCAGTACAGATTAGCTTTTCCCAGGAGGAAATTCAGATGAAATAAAACAATCACTTCTGTTGATTTCAAATGCCCAGTATTTCCGTACCCGTAAGTGTACCATCCCTAGGAAACAAGCTGAAAATAGAGGCTTACCAGCAAGAAGTCCAAGGCACTTGCACTCTAGCAGCCACTTTTTGTTTTATTATTTAAAGTTAAGAGCGCTCATCAGCTCACAAATTAACAAATTCCATTCCTGCAGTTTAGTTCAGGTTTCAGCCAAAAGGAAGAAAAAAAATAGAATGCAGCTAAACTAACTCTGCACTTTACATCTCCATAAAAGTTAAACCTCCTTGCTTTATAAATAAATGTTATAGTTAACACTGCAAAAATGTAATGGCAGATCTACAATATCTTTAAGGGGCAGAGAGCATTGGATTATTGAGGCATATGGATATGCTGGCTTATAAATACACGTAGAGAAGCTTCAGTAGCATATAGTGCATGGTTGTTTATCAGGGTTCTGCTCTCCCAGTCTTGACCTTTCCCAAATCTCAGAGGCAGCTGCTTCACCCCCAACTGTGCTTTCCACTCTGCCCAGGGCCAAGAAATGAGCCGCAGGCTGCCAAAGCCCAGTCACCCTCCCCGCAAGAAGATAAACTGCTGGAACAGCACCATGTTTACCAACACTGACTGTTTACCACCAAGGAGGGTTCTGCTAATGGAGGCAAATACCTACCCTGAGACTACAGATTTCAAGAGAAAAACAAGTTGTGTGCAGATCCTAATTAAAAAGAGGAGCTTGCCCAAATAGTAGCCAAATGAGATTTCAAATTCAATCTTTGAAGCAGCACCATCCTCAGTAAAGTTGCAAAAAGAATCAAAAGCCAAAACCAGATGCTAATAACCCATTCCATGTAGGTTTTCAGAATGGGATAATTAACACAGCCCAATCGGTTGATACTAAAAAACCTCAGAACAACAAGGTGGCACCTGGAACTTTCTTTCTTGCTCCTTCCATCAGACCACCCTCATGCAACCATGCCACCAACACTCACTTGCTTTAATAACCCCCCAAGCACCACCCACGCTACGAGTACCTCCCATCCTAAAGGGCCTGCACGAGCACATCCTCAAAGATGGTTCAAAGTGCACTGGTTTGGCTCTGAAACCTGGCCATACCCACCCTGTACAGCTCAATCCCTGCTGACCTCTGGAGCTGAAGGACCTCCACACGGGGAAGGGAGTGAACGTGTGCAGAATGGGCAAACTAAGGGCCTGAATGCCACATCAGTATTTTTTTTCAAGGTAGCAGTTTTTCCTCCCCATTCGTAAAAACCAACATCTATTGATGAAACTGTATAACCAGAACTGACCTTACTATATCTTACAGGATTGAAGAAGTCTTGCAGCATAGATAGGGCCTGGCTCTAAAAGAGAAAAAATAACCCAGCTTTATGCACAATCATTGAAATCTCAGGCCTTTAACACCACTTGCTACTTGACCAACCAAGGGAGAAAAAAAAAACCATCCTCAGCATACCCAGCCCTACTGCCATGCAAGGCAACTACCTCAGCAGAGCACAAGCCACTCGGCTGTTAGACTCTTACTGTACCAAATCTGAGAAGGGGGTGGGGAAAGAATTAGTTGGAAGATTATTTTATTCCTCACTTGCATTCCTATCTGTTCAGTATTTGGGATGGGAAGGGCTAGAGCACGTGTGTGATGTGTAGCTGCTCCAAAGCTTAACGCTGAGTTAATCCAGCACTAATGGGAGAGGCAGCAGGTCCCAGGGATCTCCATTTTCCTTCCTTCTCAGGACAAGATGGTTGGCATGGGAAAGGGCAGGGGCTGCAGCCTTCTCTGGATACAGTGCACTGGAGATATCTGGTACCTGAAGATGACAACAATGAGGGACAGCCATGAGCTCTCGAGCCTCCTCCTCCCCTACCCCTGCGCACGCCAGCTCGATGGTGACAGATGAGGACAAAGCTCGCAGCCCATCTCAGCACAGCGACGGCCTTCGGCACCTAGGCAAGGATGGCCTGAGATCTCAGGCTGCACTACCTCTGCGGGGTGAAACAGGTGAGGGGAAAGGCTGGGGACTTCAGCTCTCCCACCCTAGTGCAGTTCAATGAAGGCTTCCAGCTCCTCAGGGATGAAACCCTTGTAGGGAATCTTGTGCTTGTCCAGGGCGCGAGCAGCAAGGCACTGGAGGGTGATGTAATTGAAGGGCTGCATCATGCTCTTGGTGAGCAGCTTCTCATCCAGCAGCTCATAAGCAGTCTGCTTGAAGGCATTGGTGGCGTCCATATGGGCTCCAGCCTCCATCAGGGCACTCATGATCAGCGGGCAGTTGTTGCGGGCAGCAACATGCAGTGGGGTGTTGTTGTCATAGTCACGGCTATCTGGGTCAGCCCCGCACTCCAGAAGCAAGTTCACAACGTGGAGCGATGGAAACTTGCCCACAGGATAACGTCCCACTGTTGTGGTATCTTTGTCCACAGCCATATGCAAAGGAGTGAAGCCATTCTTGGCCCGGGGGCTGCACTTTAGCAGGCGGTAAATAGTCTGGCGCTTCTGGTGTTCCTGCTCCGGGGTGCACTCCACCTTCTCCAGCAAGAAGACCAGGTGGAGGATAATGGCCAGTGTCTTGGTGAACTGCGCTGAGTCAACTACAGGGTCCTTGCCATGCACAAGCGCCCTCTCCACCTCCCGGACCCCTTTGCTCAGTACTCCCATGAGGTCAGAGAAGCCCAAGTGGGTAGCTAAAGTGCCTTTGGAGCGGTCCTGAAGCACGTAAGAGAAAAGCTCAGCAAAGGAAAGGAAACTGCTGGCAGTCATCGGGCTGAGGGGCTCCAGGTTGCCTTGCTGCATGTCCAGAGCGTACTTCCACAGGTTAATGCAGCGTTCGAAGTTGCCGGAGTCAGCATAGACTGCCCCTCGGTAACGGATGTAATAGGAAGTGTCTGGGTGAGAAGGACCCAAAATGCGCTCTCTAATCAGCAGTGCCTGCATGCGCATCTCATCTGGATCAGTAATCAAGGCTTCCAGTTCCTCCAGCGAACTCACTTCCCGGGAATAGTCGTAGGCCAACACCAGCTGCCGGGGCTCAGGTTTAGGCAGGTATTGCCCGCCCTCACACCGAAGCTCCATTGCCCTTCGCCAGTACTTGTGGGCTCCCAAAAGGTCACGTTTCTTATCCACAAACGTAGCACCCAGCAACTCCAGCGCTTCCACAGCAGCCTCTCGAGTACAGAACACGTTAGGAACCTGCTGCTCATCCTGACTGGAAGCTGAGGCACAACATCTCTCGCACCCCTCTTCATCGCAGCCCTGAGGAGCTTCCTTGTCAGTGCTGCAGCACCTCTGATGGCTCCCACCTGATGCACAGGTCCCATTTTGGTTCCCTGCAACCACCTCCTCCTCCTCCTGCTGCTGCTGCTGCTGCTGCAGCCCTCCTTGGATGAGGTACTCCACAATGTTGGTGTGACCGGTGACACTGGCAGCGAGCAGAGGAGTCATGCCATAGCCGTCTTTCTCCATGCGGGCTTTGGAGCGGAGCAATAGCTGCAGGATCTCCAGGCTGCCGGACTCAGCGCAGTCATGCAGGGCCGTATTCCCCTTCACGCTCCGGCGGTTGACATCAGCCCCTTTCTCTAGCAAGTAACGTGCAATTTCCCGGTGCCCTTTGTAGCAAGAAATCATCAAACAAGTGTGTCCGTGCCGGTTGGCTACTTCCAGGTCAGCCCCGCGCTCCCCGACTAAGTAGCGCACGATCTCCAGGTGCCCATCGAAGCAAGCAGCCCGCAGCGGCGTGGAGTTGGTCAGCGTGGTCTGGTTGACGGAGGCGCCGTGATCCAGGAGGCTGCGCACCACCCCCAGGTGCCCGGCTGCAGAGGCCGCCCAGAGCGGCGGGGCCCCCTCGATGGTCTCCCCATCGAAGTTGACCGAGCCGCCCTCCTCCACGCGGGCGCCGCAGTGATCCAGCAGGTACTCCACCACCTCCAGGTGCCCGTGCCGGGCGGCGATCAGCAGCGGGGTGCTCCCTCCCCCAGGGCCGTCGCCCCCGCCGGGCCCTGCCGTCAGCGCCTCCAGCTCCTCCCGGCTCCGGCTGCCCAGCAGCTTCTGCAGCAGCTTCAGCTTCCCATCGCGGGCCGCGTTGTACACAGCCGTGCGCAGGTCCATGGCGACGGGGGCCGCGGCGACTGCACCGGCCGCTTCCTGGCCATGGACCGGCTGCTCCTCCACGCCCCCAGCTCGGCCCGGGGCAGGGGATGGGCGAGGGCAGCCCCCCGGAGGGGAGGAGCCCTGCGGGGCCGGAGGCGCCCGGCGAGACACCCCTCACCTCAGCGCGGCAACCTTCAGTCTCTCCGCCCGGCCGCCATCTTAGGTTGTAACGCGAAACAAAATGGCGCCCGCAGGGCCCGAGGGGCGGGGCGGGAGGGGGACGATGGGAATTGTAGTCTCGCTCCCGGCCGGCCCCGCAGGAGCGGCCCCCCGGAGACTCGGTTTCCCGGCAGGCAGCGGGAAGGGAGCGGCACCGGAGCACGCCGGCCGTGCCGCCGTCCTGCGCGGGGCAGCCTGGGAAGTGTAGTCCTGACGCCCCCCTAGAGGGCTGCCTCTCCCCGGGGGCCCCGGCAGCGCCGAGACTGCCTTTCCCAGCGCGCCCCGCGCCGCGACACCGCAAGGGCTGCTGGGACAGCGAGCGGGATGGCGCCGGGCGGCAGCGGCGCTGAGGGGGGCTTTTCCACTCGTACCCAGAGCGGCCGCGGCGCTCGTAGGGGGAACAGCACCGGAGCGGCCCCGGGGTCTGGCTGTCTCGGGGCCGGCGCCGCGGGCCCTGGGGGCCTCGGGCCTGGGGCAGGAGGGAGCGGAGCCAGGTGTGAGATGGGGCCCGGGGGCGGGAAAGGGAGCCTGGTCCTTGTGCCAGGGCGCCCTGGAAGCCCGGGAAGGGTGACCGGGATCTCCCGTCTGTGCAGAGCAGGTGCGGCCTGGGCTGCACAAGGTTTTCTGTAACCTCAGAGCCTGTGTAAACTTCATGGGAGGTTTTATTGATGTTAAATTCCTCGAAGCGATTGTACTTCAAAATCCAGTAGTGCACAGCGTGCTCGTACAGCATCAGTCTGACGTGGGTTTAATGGCAGCAAAACACTTGGGTTTGGGAGAGCCTTTTAAAGCACAGCTTTTCTGCCTAGGACAAGATTGGAGGTAGCCAAGCCTCATCCATAACGGCAAACAGATTTATTCCCTTTGATCCCTGCCATAGGACAAGACGTACAGCTTTCTCCATTCCTGAATGATAATACGTGGCTGGAGTGAGGGAAAAATATTCAAGGCAATAAATAGCCTAGCTCAGATGAGCAAAGCTTTAGTTACCACAACCTATTTTTAGGGCATAAGTTGAATTTAAGTGGCTCTAATCTTTATATGGGGAACTGGCACAGGGTTCCTCCTGTTGTATTTTATTTATAGCTGTTTCTTCTCCTTTCCAGGGAAATAAGATTAGCTTCAGTATTTCCATTATTATTATTCTGTGTGTCATTATTCAGTCCATCCATCCACCCATTCAGGTCCTGTCTGGAATTACCTAGGATTATCCTGCTAATGCGTGTTGCCTTCACATAGAATATAATTTTTGTTGCTAAGAAACTGCTTTTGCATAACAGACAGCGTGGGCCTAATTTTCACTTCAGCAGCTGTTAAAGTCACCGGGAGTAGCAGGTGCTCAGCGCTCCTGAGACCAGAGCCAAAGCGTCCGTGGCAGAATTCCCACACGAGGTCTGACTGCACGCGAGCGCGTCACCTACGCGTGCGATGTGCTCGGGGACGCAGCGGCTTCCCGCTTGAAAAGGAGCAAAGATGTCTCGAGCATCTCCAGTGTGTCCGTACTGTGTGGGTGTTTTCCAGCACACCGGGATGGGAGGAGCGGCTGCGTGCGCTGGAATATTTGTGAGGTGGGAGTATTCCCATGTCCCCTCCGCACACAGATGTGTGGATGTGCCCCTATGGTCACAAGCTAAAAATTGTGTTCTTGTAAGTAAATGGCTGTCACCAATGAGTTTGGGCACGTGGTGCTTTTAATATTAACATGTCAGCCTTCGTGTGCATGGCTGTGGGTGCTCATGGTGTGTAAATACCTAACGGCTGAACGCGTGAGCAGGCTCTGTGCACGCGGGGCCGTGTGCCCGTACGCGTCTCTGTCCCCACTTATGAACATCCATGTGTGAAATCCACAGCACTTAGGCTGTTTATGCTGCAGGTCAAGGCACAGACACGGTGACATTTCCTCTCCCTGCTGGCTCTTTCATGTTGCTATGGTGATCAGATGCACTCGCACTTTTATCTGAAGTATCTATTAACTAAAGCTTCCCATTAATTTCCCCTCTGTAGAATGCATATGGAATTCACCGGAACACCAGGTAGGCTTTTTAGGTCCCAAATTTACATGAGAGCCTGCCCCCGGTTCTTGGGTGGGCTGTCAGAAGCATCACCGGGTAGAAGTGCAGCTGATGGAAATGCTTTTTCCATGAATAAAGAAATTGCTTAGTAATGAGAAAGAGAATAAAGAGCACAAGGAGCAGTGTCACAACAGCCTCTCCCTGTAGAGCTGTGAATACGAAACATACTCGAGCCTCAATAGCTCGCCCCCGACCCTGCTGTAAATGGATTATTTGGTCTGGGAAGGCAAAGAGATGAACGCGGGGGTGGCCACGCTGCTCGCCTGGAGCAGATGGGCTGTAGCTGCATCAGCCTGAAGGGGCTGGGGCAGGATTCTGACTGCGAGGGGCGGAAACCAGAGGCAGCCTGGTTCGTCCTGATCAGATTCCTTCGTCACCTTGGTTCTCCTGCGTCCCTTGGTTTCTCTTATGGAGGTCACCACCGAAAGAGTGTCCCAAACCAGGGCACCAGGGTGGTGGAGACATCACCCAAAGGTGGAGACTCTCCTGAACCAGGCTGGCATCAGCTCCTGCCTCCGTTGACATGGCAATCAGGAATAAAAGATCCGCCGCCACATAACACCCCATCTGAAAGCGGGGCTGAGCACTGCAGCGCTGGGACCGTGAGTCCCGTGTCCTCCTGCAGAGCCGGAGCTCCTGCTGCTTGTCAGAGGAGCTGCCAGGAAACCTGCCTGTGCCAGCGACAGCGACGAGTAACGCAGGGTTGGATCTGAACACCTGCGGTAGAAATGAAGGGCTCAAAACTATCGCGTCCCTCATCTACAGAACACGTCCTCCACAAGGCCCTGGAGACTCCTGCGAAGGTTTTGTAGGGTAATGCAGATAAAGCCCCAGCCGGTATTCTGAGAATATAGAGGGAAATTAAATACCCACCAGAGGAAGAGAAGATAAAAAATGAGACGTTTTGACAGGGCTGCCAGATTGTGTGGCAGGAGGGTTAATTTTTTGTGAAACTGCCATTTCATATTCCCTTTCAGACAAGCTGAATTACACAGTACTGGCTGCTGAAGGAGTTGCATAATTTTCTTCACAGAAGTAATGACAGGGTACTTAAAAAGCCAGTGAATGGATGGCTAAAGTACTGGGCAGAGACTTAAGATACCTAGGCTGAGACCTCACCTTTGCTAGAGACCCCTTCTGTGCCCTTGGGCTGGTCATTTAATCTTCCTGTGTCTTACTTCCCTGACAATAATATGGGAATAATAACTGTTCTTTATCTGTCTTGCTTATTTAGGCGGAAAACTCAGAATTTACAGGTTGCGTCTTCTGTGCTTACAGGGCAACCAAAGCCAAAGAGCTTCGGTTCATGCTAAGGTGTTGGAGACAACCATAATATACAGAGCAGATGACAATAAAAGGGCTTGGATATATAGTTTGGAGGATTTTTAGGCTCAAAAGTTCCTAATCCATTGTTCCATCTCTTCCCTCAAAAGGTGGAGAAGTTTGGATCTGTGCTAAGAGTTCCAAAAGCATGTAAATAATTTTGGAATTAAGTCCATGCTGATTTACTGAATCCCAGGGTTATTTCTGAAACTACAAGTGGATAATTTAGACACCTGCAAAATTTTCTGCAAGGTCTTTGTGCTCAGTCTGTCACTGCACTAAGGGTCAGCAGCAGACTGAGGCGAGATCCTCATTTTCTGAAAGTTCAGATTTAGGTTTGCAGGCAGCCGTGTACCGAGTTTTTATCAATCTCTTCAGCTTTTAGGGGTTTGTCTGATTTCCAGAAGTCAGAGGAAGACGGCTTCTTGCTAAGAGGTCCAGTGAAGACAAGATCTTCTATATAGTTAAGCAACTACCTGAGAAATTTGCTGTACAAAGGGAACAATTCTAAAAATAGTGAGAAATGGCACCATGACATTAGCAGGAACAATGACCCAATACCCAACTTGCTGCAGGGGCTTTTGTCCTGTAACTACCTTCATCATTAAGGCTGGTGATGACATTATTTTCTGCGCTTATATAGGGCATGAGGCCGCAGCTACCTGGAAGGAAGGATTTTGATCAGCCTGCAGAAGATGAACAAGCAGGAGAGGCGCGTTGGGTAACACTAAATCAATGTAGTTTCATTTACATTAGGCACCAGCCTGGCAATTTCAACATTAATGGTTGCACTGCTGCCCTCTGAATTTTTGTAGATTTAATATATCAGTGGGGGAGTAAAAGCGAAGGGGAGTGCGAGTCGTTCTTGCTTATGATACATGGATCTGTTCTTTCATGCAGCATCAAAGGGCAGCGATTTGTACAGTTGTTAAATTCTTTTGGCAATACATTTCCTGGGATAAGCATTGCTCTGCTCCTGCCTCACAAATTAACTAAGGTGATAACAGCAATCGTATCTTTGGATCCCTCCCTCTCCCAAATGAAAAGGGCAAAAGGCTGGCTCTGAGGCAAATGGCAAGGTAGCGAGAGCATCAGATTTGGACCTAAGCCTTAGGCTCAGCTTGCTTTTGTGGAGCCACCAATTTCCTTTGTGTCTTTTGGCGAGTTATCACCTCCGTCCCCTGCCACAGTTCTCCTGCGTAACGTGCGGCTACCTCGTTGGAGTCATGATGGAATAAAGTGAATAAAGTGCTTAAATACAAAAGCAGTAAGGGACATAGGGACTCGCAGGTAGACAGAGAACTACGTGAGCCATCTTCCTAACAGGCAAGAACCACCGCTGCCTTTTGCAGAGGCAGAGACTGGCCTAAGACGTTGCAACAGGTCAATAGACGGGTAGGAATAGAACCCGTTCAACACCAGCTGCAAAGGAAGAAGTATTAAGGCCCAGTAAGAACCTGGATGTTATTGACTGGCTTCAAGGACTGTAAAGGATGTTTGTAAACTGCAAAGCACAGAGGTTTGGAGGTGAGTGGGCTGTCTTCACCTTCCGGACGTCTGCTGAAATATGCTCGGCTGCTCCAGCTCTGCAGGCAATTGCCCAAGCAGGGTTCTCTTTCCACCCGCAGTGAGGTAGTAGAAGGTAAAGCTGAAAGGACTTAAGTTCCTCAATCACATACGCCCTGAGAACAATGACGAGTGTGCAATGCTGAGTATATCCTGTTTAGGTTAAAAAAAAAAAAAGAGAGAGAGAAAGAAAATGCTTGACATCAACAACAACCCAAATTGTTGAAGACCTTTCAGTACTTACTTTCACCACTGGCCTGGGCAGGATTCAGGAGTTTCATTTCCACACCTTTGAGAACAGAGGCTCTGGATGGTATTGAAAATGTGCTCTTTTCATGTTTTAAAGCCCTGTGGGAAGCAAAGGGCTAGATTTGCAAAACAACCCCCACCAGGCATCAGGGTACAAGCAGGGTCTCTGCGCACCCACCAGACCTCCGCGCTCTCGGCAGCGGCTGTTTGAGTCCTAACTCTGCCACAGATTTGTTGTGGGGTCTTTGAGCGAGACACTTAGCTTAATGATCACCGATTTCTATGTGACATTGCACTGAAGTTAAAGCGGGTGAGTGCCGTGCTTGGGGAGGGCTGCTCAGGGCTGCAGGGTGAGCCCCACGGCTCGGTTCCTCATGGATGCTTCTGCTGTTTCATTCACAGCCCAGATTTCATCAGCTTCAAGGGGATGGGGACCAAGGAGCAGACTAAGTCACGATGCGACCTCCAGCATAGCAAAACACTTCAATGCATAGTACTTACTTAAATACATACCTAGCTTTCAGGTGCAGGGCTCTCCGTGGGCAGCGGGACCGCAGCTCTGCAGCCCAGCCCGGCCCCTGCCAGTGAGGGTGCGGGTCTGTGCTGTATGGCAGGCTATGATTTGTTGTCACCTTTATAAATCAGAACAACAAAATCACTAGTCTTCCAGACAGAGCCAGACCACCGAGAGAGCGGTGCTTCCTCCTCAGGGCCATCCTCCTTCTTGTCTTCTTCCATGATCCCTCCTTGGTTGTTCTCATTCTTCCCACTCTTGATTCTCATTTCAGGGATGGATGCTGCCCTTTGCAGTGCAAAAAAAAACAAAACAAACCCAACACAGTGTTCTTTGTGAGACTGTATCAAATCTCACTATAATCATCTGTCCAATTTTGTGACTGTAGCTGTGAGTTTCTGCTCCATTTTCTCACTCAGGGGACTATATATGCCTATAAAAAATTGGATCTTTTTTTTTTTTCAGGGATGTCAGGGCTCAGCAGGGTCTCCTTTTTCCTTACCCTATGATAAACTTCTCCAGGAGTGCTCTGTCAACCTGTCTATCAGTTGTATTTTGGTCTGACTAAAATAAGCAAATGCAATATATACCTGGGAATGCTAGAGAAAAGGAATCAGTTAGCAAAGAAAAAGATAATGATAGTGCTGAGTTTCCTGGAATCCTACTGAGAGACTGATTTAAGCAAGAAAAACAAAATCTTTTTGCCGTTTCTTTTCCTCTGAATTTGTTGATGAGTGACCTTTATTTCACCCCAGGTTTAGCCTTGCTTCCAGCACCCAGCTTTTTTCTGTTAATACCTCGCATATGGCACAAATAAGGTGTGAAAGGACAATGCTGGCTCATATCCACGGGAAGGTTCTTACTTTATTCCTTTCGACCGCTGCTGTCCGAGTGAGGCTTATTTACCTCAGCCACTGAAATCAAACTGGGGATGGCATCCTTCCCGCCTTCAAACCAAGCTGTTAAATGTACTTCTGTAAGCAGCTGTAAAAAAAAAAAAAAAAAGGGAAAAAACAAAAAATACCCTTCAATGGCCTGGGCTCTGCAGAGCTGCTGCGGTGAAAGGCTCCTTTCACAGACGGGGAAAGCGTTGGGCGAAAGGAGAGGGCTTGCTGCTGCTGACAGGGGTTGTGCCCCACACCAGCCCACAGACAGCAGCCCAGACCCTCCCTCCCTCCCTCCTTTTTTTTTTTTTTTTAAATTTTTTTTTTTTTTTTAACATATGTGCTTTCTATGGACACTTTAATCAAACTCCAGATGGGTCGTTTCAATCAGGGGATTTGTGCTGCTCAGGAGATAACAGGCCATTGTGCTAGCCTAGGTGTGTTTGCGATCGCTGGAGCTGATAGCGGCAGATGTCCAGGTGGTCTTATTTAACAGGGGTATTAGCGACACCGCCATTGTCCAGGAAATCAGATAAAAATGCAGCCCAGGTGTTACCCTACACCCTGTTTGTGTAATGACATTGCCAACTGCTGATTGCTACCTGCATTTAAATAGAGACCAAACACCGAACAAGGGTGATATTTTCTCCTACGAGATTGCCCTCACCCCCAAACTTCCCCGGGGGGCACCGTTTAAAGTGCAAAATTTAATCGGAATGTAAAGTGGAACGAGAGTGAGCGTGCAGCCCTTGCTCACACGGAACATGGCTTTACCCTGATACCTGCCTGCTCCTGGCCTGGGCTTGGGTTTCCCAAACTGAGGGGTTTCCTCTAAACCCTCGGGTATTTTCCTCCCTGCACTACCACAGAGTGTTCTCTAATGAAAACACTTGGGGGGGGGGCGAGAAGATTTTTAGAAATAAGCTGCCCAGGACAATTCAGTATTCTGCCAAGGATAATTAGAGGAGAGAATGAATTGTAAAGATGGATGGCCTCACGAGAGAGAGAAGGTAGATTGGGAAGTGCTAACCTGGACCACAATTTCAGGTGACAAGAACACTTTACAGTCCGTGTTTTGGAACGACGTGGCCCAGTGCAGTGATACACCAGGTCCAGGAAGGGATTTTCCACAAATTATCGCTAGAAAATCACATAATTATCAAGACAGAAGAGTAACTGCTCAGCTTGGGGAAGGGATGAGGTGCTCTGCTGTTTTAACACACATGCATTCCCTTTTTGGAGCAAGGTGTTTAGTAGAAAACATAAATTCCAGGCTCAGAGGTGTGCGAGACTTTTGTCTAGACTTCGAATAGCATGATCTGTCTCTGCAGGGCCATATTTCTCCACGTGATATTTTTCAGGATGGGATCCGCCACTTCTAGTTTGTCCCAGAGATTTCACCAATGTGGAAGCTTATGGCTCCTTGTAACGGTGGCAGATGAACCCCATGGCGCTGCGAGGCCTCTGAGGTTTCTTCGTAATTGTTTATATAGATAGGATCTAAACTTAGCTACAGAACATGGTGAAAAAAAAGCCTGGTTAGAAAGAGTGTGGACGCAAGAGCTTAGCCTCCAGCTATCTTCGAAGAGGCTGGCCCATCACGGAGAGATCCCCAGCTGCACTTCCAGGCTGTAAATTAAACAAACAGTATTTCCTATATACCAGACCACAGGGATGATAGAAAGAACAGTGTGGCCTTATTGCTGTTATTTCCTTTGGTTTCAATCTCTGTCCTCTGCCCCCCACCTCCTTCTCAGACTGGTGGTGCCCACTTTACCCAATTTGTTGTTTATTACAATGGTTTAAAGAGAGGCAGGGGGAAAAATGCTCAGTGCAAATTATATTTTGAGCTGTTGTGCTTTGCCTCTTTGGCGGATAATAAATCTCTCTGGCAATGCTCCTCTGTATAGGATTTGTCATTAAATGCAATTAAACAAACCCTGCAGGTGTCCATGATCAGGCCTGCAGCAGCCCATTCACAACTGCAATGTTATTATCATCCTGACAACAAAACACCAGATATTTCCTGAGCTCCTCTGATCGATGAGCTTGCCTGACTTGCAACTGGAGGGAGGAGAGAAAGGGGGGACGGAGTGGTTCAAATGCTCTTTAGACTTATTGATGGAAAAGTCAAAAAGCTGCTCAGCAATCAGGGAGAAGGTGGAAAGAGAAAAAGGCAGAGGAATAGGAGGTCTGAAAGGAAAAAAATTAGAGGAGTGTTCGGGAGCAAAAAGAAAGAAATGAGGCAATACATCACATGGGAGCCATCTACCCAATGATTTTGTTAATGCACAAGGCTGGAATTTAGGAGGCAAGCGAGGTATTTTAGGTATGATTCCTCTCATGTGACTCTAGCCTCTTGACAGTTAGGCTTTTAGAGTTAAGTGAGTCAGGTAGGCTCCCTTTGCAGCCAGCGCAAAAATTCATCTCGCCCCAAGACAGGATTTGACTGGTAGGTTGACTCGCTGTCCAGAGAGATCTGTCTGTCTCCATTAACCGTAGCTGAATGGACCCAACTAATTGCAAATCCCACCCGTAACAGCCAAAGGAATTGGCTTTTGCTGAGGGTATGTTCCTTCCTATCTCCATTCAGGAGGAGGCAATTCCTGGCCCAGCTCTCAGGAGAGGACGCTACAGAGGCATTGCTCTTTGTAGAAAGCTGCCCTGGTTTCAGCTGGGATAGAGCTCATTTTCTTCCTAGTAGCAGGCACAGTGCTGTGTTTTGGATTTAGGATGAGAAGAATGTTGATAACGCCCTGATGGTTCAGTTGTTGCTGAGCAGGGCTTACACTAAGTCAAGAATTTTTCAGCTTCCCATGCTCTGCCAGGGGCACAAGGAGCTGGGAGGGGGCACAGCCAGGACAGCCGACCCCACCTGCCCAAAGGGGTATCCCACACCATATGACGTCATGCCCAGTATATAAACTGGGGGGAGTTGGCTGAGGGGGGTGATCGCTGCTCAGGAACTGGCTGGGCATTGGTCAGTGGGTGGTGAGCAAAGGCATTGTGCATCACTTGTTTTGTATGGTTTATTATTATTATTATTATTATTATTATTATTATTATTTCCCCTTTCTTTTCTGTCCTATTAAACTGTCTTTATGTCAACCCATGGGTTTTACCTTTTTCTTCCAAATTCTCTGCCCCATCCCAGCAGAGAGGGAGGGTGAGTGAGTGGCTGGGTGGTCCTTAGTTGCCAATTGAGGTTAAACCACGGCAAAAGCAGATGCAACAACATTTACACCAGAATTGTTGCGTGCTCTGACAATTGGGGAATGGGAAAAAAAGTCCCGGGGTTTATGTCATCCATCCCAGGCAGCCTGCAGAGTATGAAGGTCAGAGATTCACAGGGGACTGGCTGCCATCAAGTCCAGTGAGAGAGAAAATTTTGCAAATACCCATCAAATTATTCCGCCTGAATCGTTTGCTCAGCTCAGCCTCAGGGTGCTCTCAGGATGAACCTCTTCCCTCTTCTATTCTCACCCCAGGAATCCTAGTTCAGTCCAGCTGATTGCCAAGGCACATAGAGGATTGCAGTGACAAGGGATAGGTGATGTTGCTATAGCCCCTTTGCAAGTGCGTAGTACCACAGAAAACATTTTTAGGTTGGATAAAGGGAATTAAATGAGTAGGCTCCAGCAGTGCGTGTGCATATGGAGAGTGCAGGCGATGATTATTCACTTCTACAAAAACAAGCTATCGTCAGGGTCTTTGCCCAAGTTTTACAGGCTCATCTGAAGTGCCCGGTAGGGCAAACAGAGCCCTGTTTACTGGCATCAGAGATGAAGCTGGGATTACAGCAGAAGGAGCCAGGATTTCTGCGATAAATCCATGGGTCTCGGGGTGACAATTTCTCCAGAGCATGCATCTGGATCGCTATGCAGCGCCGGCCTCTGGCTCCCTGGTTGCTAGGGCAGTCCAGATCCCTATATCAAAGAACATCCTCTCTTTCTTACCCTGCTCCTCAAACACTGGAGGATTTGCCTCTACCACTTTGTACGTCCTTCTTTCCACCTTATATTTCCACTTGATCTGCTGGTTTGTGCCGTTAGCAAACCAATGTGCAATTATCCAGTGGCACAAGGCAGGACTGGTCTGGTGAAGCTATCAATCAGAAGTGCCCTACTCCTCCAGTGCCACAGAATTTGTCCCTCAAGTGTCAATTCACTGGACACCCCAGTGGTTCCCCAGTGGTCAGTGGTGGTCAGCAAGGGCATGGGAAGATCTACAGCTACCCACAGGATTTATGAATACATCCATTTTGCATGGCTTTACCTAAAGATCTCAGGGACATTTGAGGTGACACTGGGTCAGAACGTTTGGGAGCCATGCATGCATGCAAAACCAGCAGCCTTACTGTTAACATGGTGTTGCACCTCTCTAGTTTCTCCCGTTTCCCCCAGTTTCTGCCTAGACTCTGCTCTCAGACACTTCTGCCGAAATCTAGAAAGATCTCTGGTTTACTCCTCCCAGATGCTGTAGGATTTGCACTGGGGTGACAGAGCCGACACAAAGGGATGTGCTCTCTTCCAGGGAAAAAAAAGACAAGAGCTGGCATGTCCCGGCTGCCAGCCTGGGGAGCCCGGTGACTGTTAATGAGTGTCGCTGGGACAGATCTTCAGCCGGCGTAAATGAGCGCTAGCTGATTGCAACTCCACAAGGGCTTCAGTGAAGCTATGTTGATTTACACCCGGATTGCAGCTGGCGCAGGGCTCGGGCCGGCTGGGGAAAACCCCCTGGCGTTTCCATCAGTGGGTGTGAGAGTGGGGTAGAAGCCGGCTGCGTGCGTGAAGGGGCGCAGAAAGCAAATAAAGGGAAGAACGGGGAAATGCACATCTTATTGGGTTGACTTCTCCAAAAAACACTGTTTTCTTCCTTCCCCCCCCCCTTCTTTCCACTTCCCTTCTTCCCCACCTCCAGCAGCTCCCCTCTCCGTGCTGCTCATCTCCCTTTGTGCACCTCTTACCCGCACTCTCCTCTCTCACACAGGTGCAGTTGCCACTCAATAGACTTTAATTACCACTTCAAGGGCTCTCACCAGGGTCTGCTGGGAGGGTGGAGATGAATTTTCCTGAGGATTATGCGTCTGTCTCAGTTCTTTTTAGTCAGATGGCAATATTGCCGTCAGTCTGTATCCTTCGAGAGATTGTTTCTTCGTGTTCTCTCTGCTTGTGTTAACAAAAAGCAAAACTGCTGATGAAGGGAAAAAAAAAAAAGCCATTAGCTAGATTAATTATTAGGATGGCAAATTGGTCTAGAGAAAAATATTATGGACAGTTTTAAAGAAAATCAGGAGTCTCAGCTGGGCTTCTAAAACATTATTTCTGCTTGCAAATAAGTGGCCCAATTTTCAGAAGCGGAGAGCTCAGCATCTCCAAAGATTTCTGTGGGAGACTGGGGTCTAAAAATACAGGTTGTTTTTAACCACTTTACCTTCTTTTTTGCTCCGTGCTCTTCCCATCGCAGCTCACTGGAGAAACGCACTGTTAATGCATTCTGCTGGTCCCCCGGGGGATTCCTCCAGAGCGAACACGTCGGTTGATTTCTGTCTCCAGCACAGTTTGCCTATGATGGGAGAGTTATTCCCCATGTTTAACTGGTAACATAACATTATTTTTATTATTAAGATCCTCTTCAAAAGACAGTCCCGGAGAATGCAGAGCAGAAGCTTGCGTCTGCCGGATCTGCTTGAAATGGTTTGCACAGCACAGGAGCGTGCACTTGCGTATAAAAGGAGACGCACACAGAAATGTGTGTACGTGCTTATGTGTGCCGATACGTGCGCCGCTAAGAAAGATAGGAGCTGGAAATGTAACTGCACCTTATGGGACAGGCAAGATTTCCAAATATTTAAAAAATTATTTTTTCTTTTGCTCTGAAACCAGGACAAACTTTAACATCTTTAATTTTTTCATAACATGAAAAGCAGGAAGGGGATTGGTTTATAGCAAAATTAAGCAACTTTTTCTTTAAGTTTGTTTTCCTAAACAAGCAATTCAGCAAATTGGGGAAATAGTGTCACCAAATCTGCATTTTTGCATACGTGGTTCCCATGAAACATTTTGGCTAGCTCCAGACCAGCTGGGCACATGCAATATCTGGGCTTCTGTTTGGCACTTGCTTCTGTACTGGTCCCCGAGCATGCACCAGTGTCCATGCCGGAGGGCAATACAGTGCCGTGCTCCGCCTTTGCTCTCCATGCGGGATACAGCCTGTGCCGAGCTCTTCAGCATTCGTGCCACCAAGCCAGCTTGTATTCCTGGGTTAGTACCCAGGCTCCTCTCATCCCTTGGGCATCAGTGACCACGCCACAGGACGCAGACACTGGGCTGAGGGTCTTACGTGTAGTCGTGTCTCCGCACCCGGGTGGCATTCGATTCCCAATCCAACACCGCCTGCCCCTGCGCGCTCCGGGCTGCTCTCAGCTCTGGGCTTTTCTTGGTACCTGCAGCACAAAGACAGAAGAGGTGAAGGCAGGACAGATGGACAACGCTGATGGGAATATGCTGGTAAAAAAGCAGAGTAATCGTAATTGTACTTCTATCCTAAGACATTACTTTAGTCTGGGAATGTTCTGGTCCTCCTTCCTTAGGCTTGGAGTGCAGCTGTGACCTGATGAAGTAAGGAGGTGTGTGACACCATGGGCTCGGTCTGGGACAACGCTGCCCGTTGGCACAGGGTCCCTGACGGGAAAAGGACAAGGCACAGCGATGTGCTGATATGAGGCTTCTCCCTGTGCCAGCACAACATTTCTAGGCCACTTTCTCTGGACTTGCTCCTTGCTCAGGGGGATCCATTCCCCTCTTCCTCCTGGTACTTCTCCACCAGGAATCCTGCAGTCTCCTCCTCTCCCATTCCTGCCCTCCCCAGCCGCTGGAGATCCGCCAGCCCTCCTGACGTTCCCACTCTCATTTCTCAGGTTGTGTCCTTCTACTTCTCACTGTAGCTCTTTCTTTCAGCTTCTAGGATTCTAAAATCCTTCTGTCTTCACCATCTCCCCCCCACCCCCCTTCCTTTTCTTGTGCATTTTGCTGTCCAGGCCCATCTACCACATGTTCTCCTGCCATTTATGTGGGACTAGGATGAACATTGATCACAGCCATCTCAAACCCATCTCTCTCTTTTCCCAAAGAGCCAATGAAAATGTCACCCATGAGATAATCATCATGTTGCTCACGTCCCTTAATTGCTCTCAAAGTACACACTGAGGCTGCAGAGCCTCTTTGAAAGGCAGGTTCTGGCCTTTGGCACATTATTGACAGGCTGTTGATAGGCCCCTTTGTTGAGGAGCAATTTTGTCCCTTTTGCTGTACAATTTTTTGTTTTTTTTTAAAGACAGCCCTTTCAGAGAGAGTAGATTTTAAAAATAGAGCTGAGCTTTGAATGAACAGGCACCAGACTTACTCCTGAGAAGCAGCGGCATACATGTGAGATGAGAGCTACCAGCATGTTTCATGTAAGACTCCATGCAAGAAATCAAAGCTATGATGACTGATAGCTTCATCCTCGTTGCTTTTTATTCCTTCCCCTCTTAGACCTGGTAATTAGATGTTTACTTGCAGCGTGTTACTAAACCATTAGATGTCTTGTGTGTTCCAGCGCACGGTCCCTGGTAAACAAGCAAGAGAAAGTTGACGCTCAAGCTGTGCGGCAACCCATTTGTATCTATTAGTGATAATTCTTTTGTTTATTTAATACCTGCTGATTAAAATGGACTAAGATTTCCACATCACAGCAGCGCTTCACCACCTCAAACGCTGCATAGGTCTGGGGCAATTGCTGGTTTCCCCTGCTGAAAGGGAATACTGAGAGCAGAACAAAGCGCACTTGCTCTCCCGTTACCGTCACGGGCAGAGATCCTCCATTAGCGGCGCGGAGCCTATGACACAGAGCTGAGCAATTCTCACATCAGTTACTGGTTCCCGTAGTACGCACACGCTTTAAAGCCACCTCTTTAGCACAAATTTGTTTCAACCTGCCCCCGTGTGAGTGGGGGTCCCACCGTGGGAGACGCTGCGCGTACGTCTCAAGTTAACCCTACTAAAGCCTTCGGCACGGCTGCGCAACCAAGCTCCGGTCTCCATCTAAGTAGACTTTCAACACAACCCTTAGCAAAATCTCCAGGCTATATGCAACTGAAACCCAATCCCGACAGAAATGAAATTCTTTCCTCTCTGAAACAATGTCCCTTGGAATGATTTTGCTGTTAATGAACCCCGACTGAGCTGCTGCATTTGGGAGCCACTGGTGTGCATTTTAACAAGGAGCTCTCTACGTGTGGATGTGCATCAACATAGCCAGCCCCCATAATGGAAGTCTGTTCAGCATTGTAAGTCCCGCATTAGGCTGTGCCTGTAGGAACCCTGGGACGTTCCACTGAGACTGCCTGAAGGTAATCATCTCTCCCAGCCTCCTGGCTGTCCCTAACCAAGTGCTCAGCTTGCATCTATTCCAGGAAACAGCTCGGGAGATTATAAAGTTTAGACCCTAATGCATTCACGAGCAACAAGGGGGGAAAAAGTGCCATTTGATTATAGATGAAAAGGAAAAATGCAAGGGGCTTTGGTATTCAGAAAAATCTCCAGCATGCTGTGATTTGGTTGTTGAAGCCTGTAAGGGACTGGAAGCCCTTGAACTCCATTGTTTTCTCTGAGTCGGTTGAGCCAAATCATGAGCAATACTTGAAAAACATAGCCCACCTCGAGTCTATCTTAGAATCCTGCATGATTAAAATGATGCATCCCAGTGCTTCCCATCGCAGAAACCTATTTCACACATTACCTCCAATTAAATACGTACTGTGTGCGTGTGTGTGTATCAAACACGCGTCCCAGGGAGCAGAACACCCATGCATTATTTAGATCAGTGCACATTACACAGAACAGAGTCCATTCTGTCAACATTTAGGACAAGGGGTTCTTTCAAATCCATACCCTCATTGATAGGTCAGCAGAAAAATATAATGCCTGTCTTCTAGGAAAAAAAAACCCAGCTAATTTATTTTTAAAAGTTGTGATCTCATTGGTTGGCATCCATTGTTCTACCTACCTGTGTTGCACCTTGCCAGGTTATGTAAAATCTGCACATACCTCTGTTGCCAAAAACACCTTCATCAGCACATAGTGAGAACTGTGCTAAAATAAAATGTTGGCTGAATTAGACGGAGCGGATTAGAAAGATGATAAAAGATAAGCTAGGAGAAAATAAGACGATAAATAGATCTGGCAAGATAGATGGATAATCTTCCTCCCAGGCCAAACATGACAAGATAATAACCTTTTTCTTTTCTCTAGTTCCATTTGCTCTTGGATCTCCAGAGCTTTACGAATACCACTTAATCTGGTCTTCTGGTACCCCTGTGAAATGGGTATCGCAACGTCCGTTTTTACAGAGAAGGGAGCTGAGGTGCATTACTTAGGAATAGGTTTAAGTTTAAGATTAGGATTGCAAAATTCAAGCAAACCATTCTCTTTTGTCGGTTTTGCTTCTCAGCTATCGCTGTGCCTCGGGCAGCACGGTACGCTGAAGCCAAGCTGGTAAAACCGGAGAGCAACGGCCGCGTTTTCACACCTCCCCTCTGCCACCCCATCCACGCAGCCAAGCCAGAGCAGGAGGGACTCGTCCTCTCCTTCAGAGTGTGTCCCCGTTCCCGTCACCATCTGGGGACAGTGGCTGTCGCCAGAGCCAGGCAGCATTCAGAGGGAGATGCCGCTGCCGTGACGGCGCAGGTCTCCTCCTGCTCCCTTATCATGTTGTGATCTGGGGAGCAGAGGTTGCGCCTGGCGATGGGATCCGGGTACCTTTCCTTCTGTTCCCTATGCTTTCAGAATATAGGTTCTTTCTGAGCAAATCTAAACAACCTAATGAGAAACTGATAGGTTCTTCAAACGTTCAGGACTCTGACATTGCTTTCTGAATTCAGAGAAGCCTTGTCCAAACTGTCCTTTGCTCTGGAGAAATTGCTCAGGAGAGCAATTCTGTCAGTCCCATCCTTGCTCAGGAGAAATTCCCATTGCTTCAGTGCAAGGTCTGAGTCTGCAGCCTGAGAAGCATTGGGTCCTTTTCTGGAGCCTTTGCCTTCCAGATGGTGACACCTGAACAGAGCAGGAGGTCCTAAGTAAAGTTTTCTATTGCTTTGTAGAATCATAGAATCATTTAGGTTGGAAAAGCCCTTTAAGATCATCAAGCCCAACCGTTCCCCTACCCCTGCCATCCCACCCCCAAACCCTGGCCCTCAGCACCGCCTCTGCCCGGCTGTTAAATCCCCCCAGGGATGGGGACTCGACCCCTTCCCTGGGCAGCCCCTTCCAGCCCCTGACAGCCCTTTGGGGAAGGAATTGTTCCCCAGGCCCAACCTCACCCTGCCCTGGCACAACCTGAGGCCGTTGCCCCTCGTCCCATCGCCCCTTCCCTGGGAGCAGAGCCCGACCCCCCCGGCTCCCCCCTCCTCTCAGGCAGTTGTAGGGAGCGATGAGGGCTCCCCTCAGCCTCCTCTGCTCCAGGCTGAACCCCCCCAGCTCCCCCAGCCGCTCCCCAGCAGCCTGGGGCTCCAGACCCCTCCCCAGCTCCAGTGCCCTTCTCTGGGCATGCTCCAGCCCCTCCAGGTCCTTTCTTGATTCCTCCATGTACATTCAACTGGCAACACAGAGCAACGGAATATTTGATTAGACAGAATTACAGACCACAACATTAATAATTTTGTGAGTTTAACTGAAAAGATTTGCAATTGTTCTCCCTGGGAACTGGGCAATTTTCTCCTTCTTCTTAAGAGAAACTCTCCTTTTTACTTTAATGGCAGGGTGTATTGTCATCTTATGGGAGCAGGTACTGACTACTGCTTCTGATTCGGGAGGCCTGAATCCGTGCAATTTTTATCTGGGCTGGAATTTTGTAGGTGGACTGTTCATCATGGCTCTAGATTTTCAAAAGAAGTTAGCAATTTTGGATACGTTATATTTGCGTGAGACACTTTGAAAGGGGCCCGATTATGAGAGAGGCAGGTGCTTAGCGGTCCCTGAAAACCGGGACTAACTGAAATGCACCATGCTGGGCACCTGAAAACACTAAATGCTTTGGAAGAGTCATCTGGGGGGGTGTTCTCTTTCTGAGCATGACTTGGGAAGACTGAACGGCCTTAAGGAACGCGGGATAAAAAGAAGATCTTTGCATAATGATATGGAAACCTTCTTTAATCCTCAGTTCAGCCAAGTGCTTAACTTTAGGCGTGTATTTGATTCCTGCGGGAGCTAACTGCTGAAGTTTCTGCGGGTGCGTTTGTGTTTTGCTGAAGTGGGGCCTAATACCGTACAAGTTACTGGAGGTTTGTTTTATGAAAATTCCCGAGTCAGTCTCCAAGTGAAAATAAACCAAAAGGCAACATTCTCCTCTCTCTCCTGAAGTGTGACGGCTGAGTAGGACACACAGGGCGTTGCTGACTTTCTGCACGGCCGTGTAGTCACATGCAGAGCCACAGGCTGTGCCATGAAATGTCTGTTCTTTGCGCTTCATAAAAACCCAAAGCCTCAGTCCCAGAACGTGCCAAGCACTGAACAAGCCCAGAACAAAGTGTCCATGCCCCGAAGAGATTGCAGTCGCAGGCAGCCGGGCTGCTCGCCCTGCTCACCGCGGCGATGCAGCTGTAGGGCTTCCATTAATGCAAGATTCTGCACGGCTGCAAACACGCACTTGAAAAGCAAACAAGTAATGGTGCCAACAACTCCCCCCCAGCTCCTCCCCTCGTCAGTCAGCAACCCGCCTGAAAAATCCGTGCTTGGCAGCACTTGTTAGAGCCTCCCCTCGCAGCTCAGAGCCTGCCGAAGGCAAAATCCTGATATTGACCCTTAGCTGCGCCGCTACACACAGAGCTGTGCGGTCTGTTTGTAAACAAGGTACAACTAAAAACTCCATACTCATTACGGACCGGGAAGGAGCCGTATCTCGCAATCGAAACTCGCAGGAGCCATCTGGTCTCTGTAAATAAGGGCTGTCGGAGCCAGGGCGTGAGGGTGTAACGACGGCACAAGGTGAGCAGCCCTCTTCGTGCGAGCAGCTCAAGAAGGACTGAGCCTGCTCACGGCTCTGCTGAGTCAAACAAGAACGGGGGATGTAAGGGGTTTTTATTTTCCAGTTGCAGGGTCAAGCCTATAACTAGAGGACTGAGCTGCTTTTAAGGCAGGGCCGGGTGCTTTCTGTGCGCACGGGAGTCAGGGTAACGCATGCTCGGTCCTGATTTCTCAGCACTGAGCTAGGGCTGGGATTTTCAAAGCTGCTTGGAGGGCAATTCCTTTTCATCTCAGCGAGTGGCTGAAGACTCCAGGTAGCCTGGGCAGCCTTAGGATACTCAAACACATTTGTGTGTTTGAATATTGTATTAATTGTTGTTCCTTAGCTTATTTTTTTTTCTTTTTCTATTTCATCTCCAGGCTTAAATTCAGGAAATTTTGTTAAATGAATATCCCAGCATCTACCTTACTAAAGACATGATTTACAAAGATATTTCAGCATCTAAAGGCAGGTCATTTTAGCAGAATTTTCCAGTGAATTTGGAGCCCCACCCCTACCTATTTTCAGGGGAGGTGACTTGTTTTACAAATCCCACCAGGACGCTAACGTTTGTTCTAAATTCATTCAGTTTTAAAGAGGTGTTAAACAGTGACGCGCTTTGAGGCCCCACAAGGATCAGAAGAGCCTTTGTGGGAAGGCCTGCCCATACAGGATGTCTACATCAATTTAGTCACCTGCTTTTCATCTCTTCTGTGCCTTGGGTCCTTATCAGGACCATAGGGTAGTTCCTCAGGAGGTTTCTTTCTTTTGCTTTCCTAGTAATGGATTGTTCTGGAGGAGTCTGAATTTTGTAGCATACGGGAGACAACTCCCATTGATTTCGGCGAGCAGAAAAGCCAAATTCTTTGCTCGGAGTTGTTCCTTAAGATCTCATTCCGGCCCTGATTTGGTTGCATTCCTAAATCCCGCTGAAGTGTTTGCTGAACTGGGGGTGGTTGCAGGGGCTTAAACTGAAGTGTGGGCTTAAATGCCCGGTTGAGCCAGGCCCCTTGGCTCCTGTTGTCCAGTGGAGAGAATCGGGTTAGGCAGGACCACGCGTGTGTCGCAGTGCAGTAGTGGACCATGGCGCACACAGGCGCACACACATTTAATGCGCATGAATGCAGGTGTTCGAAAGAGGCTGAATGTAAAACTGCGTGTGAATGCAGGTGTCTGGAGCAGGCGTAGTGCTCGGTCTGCATGCCAAGTTCAGGTGTCTGGGGCGGAACAAATCTCCGCCAAAGAGAGAAGAACCTCGACATGTTTATCCAAGCTCAAAGGCTGTTGCAGATCTTGCATCTGAAATCCACTCTCTTTTTTCCTGCTGAGATTCCCAAGCACCTCCCAGTCTCCCAGCTACTCACAGCCTGAAACCCTACCAGATGCCATGATTGCAGTGGAAAAGCAGCTCATTACTGGAGTGGCAGGCGACGCGCAGACAAATATTTGTGCAAGGCACACATAGCCCAGAGACTGGAACACATTGCCTCTCTGATGGGAGGAGGAAAGGGGAGGGAGGACCTTGCCTTTCGCAAAATTAAAAAACACAAATCTATACAGTGTTTATTTCTAGTAAAACTTTAAATGTTCCCTTCTAGCAGGCAATGTGGTAGCCTCCTGCCAGACTGATTTCCAGTTTACGTATTTTGCTAAATACTTTAAGGGTTAGGAAATACATTGAATTAAGTTCTGATCTTACCCCGAATCCCCTGTTCTTCAGAGACCTCTGCGCTAGGATTGCTCAGAAAAGAGACAGGATTGTATCTTCTACAAGGTGTGTTTGTTTTGAGATCTACAGAAAACTGCTAGTAAAAAAAAAGGTGACAAAATACGCCCTAGACAAATTAAAATGTGACTTTGATTAAGCAATATGCTCTGCACAATATAAAATTTAGTTAGCTTTGAGGATATGATATCATTTGTCCTAATATTCTTTTATATTAAATATGAAATCTGATTAGGCAATTTCCCAGAATGCGGAGATAACCCCCTAAAAGCAGGAATAGGTATTTGGTGCAACATTATTTTCTGGCTTCTCGAGTTCTTTTGCATGCCCGTGTTGGGGCAGGAGATGAAGAACGTGATTTCTCACCCTTATTTTACAGCTGAACTTCAAGGGGAAAAGACCTGATATCGATGTTGTAAGAGACAAGGCGCTACAAAACCCGAACCTCGGCATTATGCTGCATGGAAGAGAGATCACAAACTGAGTCACTGTGCGGACACAGAACTGACGGAAGCTGTTAAAAGATTTACAGACAGGTAACAGAAAGATCTCTCTCCATTCACATTCCATAGGCAAGCATTCCCACCGTTAGCATGTGCAATGTATATAGCGTATATCTCTGAAGGCTGTGTGTATATTCAAGGCCTTAAAGGAAATATCAGCTTCCTTGTCGAGTGTTTTTCTTTTTTCCCAAATATTTAATTCTGAAACAGCAAATAGGAATTTCCTTAAAATGGAGAACAGCTTGTTTCCATTTCCTCCCGGAGACCAACATTACTTAAGAAAAATACAGGTGTAGAGACAGGAGACAGGGACAGCCTGAGCCTTGGCTCACCTTGCCTTGTCGAGCCTCTGTTCTGCAAAGTATTTAAACGTATGTTTAACAGGGCTGGGTGAGAATTTTCAATGAATAGGGATTTATTTATTGAGTAGTCTCAGCTTCCAAAAATGGAGATAAAGCAAATGCAGCAATAGTGATACCAAATGCTTTATTTCCAAAGTGCTCAAACACTTTACTTTTAATGTTTTCTATTTTTTATTTTCTAAATTACATCTGTGGTTTAATAATCTAAACAGGGGGAAAAAATGTTTTATTTCAGCTTTGTTCAAATTTCTGAGTTGAGCCAGAGTTAAATACTTTGTTGTTACAAATTTGTCAAAATTAAAATCAAAAAACTTTGTTTAATTTGATCCCACTTGATTTTTATTTTTTTGGGGGGTGTGTGGTGTAAACATTTTGTGAAAAAATCCACTATGATATGGCCATTGAGCACTTAAATACAATCTGTTTATGGACCCTAAATGTACCACTAAAGCAAGACAAATTTTGAGGACTCAGATAGAATAAATTACTGCGGAAAAATATTTTCAAATAACTGTTCATTGAATAATTTACTCCCAACAGCACCTTGGTGAAATATCCTATTTCTCCTATAAACTAGAGGATTTTAAGAGCAACTCTATACACCAGTCAGCCACATTTTCAAAACAATAATTTTGAGGTTTTCAGCATAAAGCTTTGATATTGGAGCAGGTAGACAGTGCAGATTACATTCAGATTCACACAGTCATTCTTGGCTTCCTGAATTATTTCAGTCCCTGCCCTACCCCAGACCTGAAGCTGTGAGCGTGTCTTACCTGGGGCTGTCGGGAAAACGCAGCTCAATCTTTTCCAGTCTCCCTTTCCACCACATTCAGCCTTTGGCTCTCAGCCAGATCCCAACTTTCCCAATTGCAGCTTGCCTCCCCGATGCCCCAACGGAGCGGTCTTCCATGCACCTGCCCGGGCATGGCGCGGGTGTTTCTGCCCCAGCACCGGGCACCATGCGGGCTGACCGGGGCTGTGCCCGCTCTCCTTTCCAGCTCGCCATCCTTCTCCCCTCCCAGAGCCCACTTTTCACTTTCCCCTCCGGGACTGGATTCACCCTGACCCCGGCCATCCCGGTGAGCGTCGCTTGGCGGACTCTGGGAGGGGACCTGGTGGTGCTGCCCCCGGGGAGGGGGGCTGCCCCGACCTGCTGGGCCAGGAGCCGGTGCCAGCACCGGGTGCCCAGTGCCCAGTACCCGGTGCCCGGTGCCGGAACCCGGTGCCGCGGTACCCGGTGCCCGGTGCCCGCCCCTGCCCCGGGCGGGAGGCGCCGCTCGGGCGCTGTCCGTGGTGCTGACCCGCGGCTGCAGCAGCCCAGCCCTCCCCTCCCCCGGGGGAAGCCGGACCCTTCCCCTGAGCATCCCCGGGCAGCGCAGCCCCCCCCAGGCCCCTGGCCGGGGTCCCTCTGCCGAACCCGCCGCTGGGGGAGTTGCCCGGCTCCCTGGCAGAGGTGGGACCGGCTCCACAGGTGGCCGGGGTGCCCCTCGCCTTTCCCCCGGGCACCCGCGGCATCCCCGGCTCGGCCCAGCCCCTCTCCGCCCTCGGCCGAGCCTGCCTCCGCACCCCTGCCGGAGCTCACCTGTCCCTGGGTCACCTTTGCGAGCAGAGGGGCCGGGAAAGCTGCCCTGCCTCTGCCTCGGGGCTTTTATGAGCCGCCGGGGGGGCGGCGGGAGGAGCGCCCGGGCGGGGACTCCGCGCTTTGGCCAACGGGAGGCTGCTTTTCCTTGCAAATGCACAGATTGCACAGATTACATCATGGAGAGCTGCCTGCGCTTCAGTGTAAGAGTCTCCTCCTGGCGTAAAGGCGGGTCGGAGGAGCGATGGCAGATAGCAACAGGTCTGTCCTTTGGGGGGGCGACGCCTGGAGCCCTTGGAAAGAGGGCAGCGGCGGGGAAGGAGCTGCCCCCACGAGGGACACAGGCGTGGGGTATGCAGCGGAGGGACAGCCTGCCGGGAGAGCCAACGAGAGTCTTCCCGTGCTTCGGTCCGAGCAAGGACCCGTGTGTTTTGTTTTGAGGGTGTAAGTTGCTCGGTATCTCCCAGGACCAAACCCTAACCAGCTTGTTCTTTCCCTCCTACCACAGTGTCCCCCAGCCGTTTTTTCCTCTGATTTCCCAGCCCAATGGATGAGCCAACTTCCACGCTAACTTCTCAGCCTTTATCATCCTGGGTTTGGAGCTTACACAAAACCCCAGCCTTCCGTTTCTTCCCAGAGATACCGAGCTGAATTGCAGAGTCAGATCTGACTATCCAGCATCCATTTGGTTATGTTCCTTGAGCAAGGAGGTCAGGCAGTTATTCCCTCGAGCGTGCCAAAGAACAAACCGCTTGCCAGTGAAAACAAATTTATTTCCTAACCCTTACATCCAGGAACAAGCATATGTTTCTGACTTGGCCTGGAGGGTGTCAGCTGGGATGGATCTGTGTTGCACCTCTTAGATTGCAAACACATAGGTTGCAGACACATAGGTTGCAGACACCAATTCTTCAAGATTGCCCTAGATTGTCCTAGATGGTCAGGATGTTGAGGTAAAGCTTTGTTTTCTGGTATATCCTGTGCACAGGATATATGATCACATGATACCCAAGGAAAAATAATAATTGATTGTAATATTAATTAAATAGAAATAAAAATGGTCCAAAGTTAAATGCTTGGTCTAGGTAATACTTGAGATCCACATTCAGATCCGATTTGGGGAAATTGCTGCCTGCTCCAAATGGATCTGCTGTGGGTAAATACTGGGCTCCTAAGAATCATAGAATCATGGAATGGTTTGGGTGGGAAGGGACCCCTAGAGGTCACCCAGCCCAACCCCCCTGCAGGAGCAGGGACACCTTGAACCACATCAGGTTGCTCACAGCCCCGTCCAACCTGGCCTGGAATGGTCCCAGGAATGGGGCCTCCACCCCCTCTCTGGGCAACCCCTGCCAGGGTTTCACCACCCTCATTGTAAAGAATTTCTTCCTTAGATCCAGTCTAAACCTACCCTGGTTTAGTTTAAAGCCATCCCCCCTTGTCCTGTCCCAGCTGGCCCTCCTAAAAAGCTTGTCCCCCCCTTTCCTCTGGGCCCCCTTGAAGCCCTGACCGGCCGCACTCAGCTCTGCCCGCAGCCTCCTCTTCTCCAGGCTGAACACCCCCAACTCTCCCAGCCTGGCCTCAGAGCAGAGGGGCTCCAGCCCTCGGATCATTTTAGTAGCCCCTCGGATCATTTTAGTAGCCCTCCTCTGGCCCCGCTCTGGATCTAAAAGCAGATGATGTGAAGGGAACCCATTTTCAAGTGGCACTGGATGCTATTCAAATTACAGCATAATTAGAATAAAGCCAGGCGCTAGGATTCCACTCTTTTTTTCCCGGTCTTCAGTACCATTGTGGACGATGGGCCAAATCCCTTGGCTGGCTTACCCAGGTGAGAATCTGACCAGCCACTGTGATATTTTTGTTGCCTAAGACAAAAGATGGTTTTGAGCAGAATGTACCTGTGTTCCACATGAATCAGCGAATACCCTGGGAGGCTCAAACGCTGATCTGTGGAAGGAGGAGATGGAGACTGAGCAGTACCTGATGACCTTGCAATGCATTAGTCACAGCACGAAGAATGCGGACTGGTGTATGGGTAAAAGAAGATGTTATAGCCTCGCTAGTGCCTGGCCTTGAACGTGTGGCTGTGAGAGATTTTCATTCAGGAGCCAAATCTGGAAGCCTTTGCTCTGGCAAAGCAGGCAATTATCCTAGCCAGGCAAAGCAGGGATCTGGGGGAACTGTGAAAAGGATGGGAGCTGAAACTGTAAATGGCATCTTATGGAAAATGCCGAGGGGTGCCTCAGTCCCTCCAGAACATCCATCAAAAGGACAATGAGACTTGGGTACCTAATTCCCTCAGAAGATCCTACTAGGCAGGAAACCCAGAGTAAGGGACTGAGACCAGTGCTGACGGCTGTTATTACCCCAGCTGGATCTCTTCATCCTTAATTTTCCCTTTACCTCCTTTGCTCAGCAGGACTCTCCCAATTTGCTCTCAATTCAGTCTTAATGTGGTAACTCCTGCTATCCCCTGGCCCAGAGCTGCAGCTACAAAACCATCTTTGATTTTTCTCCAGCTTCTGCCTTTGAGTCCTCTGCTCCGGAGTCAAATGGAGAAAGGCCCCATAGAGGCTAAAGAAATGGGCCACGAGGAATGATGAAGAATAAACCCTTCAGCTGCACATCTACAAAGAACAGCCATTTTGCAGCCATAGTGAGTCCACAAGTGTACAGGCACCATCTGTTTTCCTGAGAGCTGTAGCCTCTTCTTTTAGAGGTATCGGGCAGGAATTTGTACGCAAGTCCTTTCTGTGCCATCTGACCAGTAACTTTGGCCAGCAATTGCAGTTGAGACTACAGAAACTTTATTTTCAAAGGGATCCGAGTTGTGAACAAGAGGTGTACCCGAGCCAAGCCCAAACTGTCTCAAGACTGAGCTACTCATTCAAAAGATGCATTTGAAATGTAAGGCTTATTGTGAGAAGAGACCTGGAAACTCACTGCATCTATAGCAAATTCGTTCTCTCTGGCTCTTCCACCTTGGGGGACTCCTCTACCTCGCTTATTTGCATTCTAGGTTCGTTTCAGTCGATTGGACAGGTTTTTCTCGTGGAGAAAGTCTGGGGTGAACTTAGAAGGCACAACAGGAAAGGCCACTGTTTTATTTAATTATTTCAAGTTGTTTTCCACCCCCTACTCAGAGCAGCCCTCGCAGCTCGGTAATTAGCAACGAAGCGAAGGGGGAGCGAGCTGGACTTTGGCCCCAACTGACCTGATTCATACAACGTCTGATTAATGCACCTGGTCACATGGCAGCTGCCAGCGACTTGTTGCTGGGCATCCAGAGGTTTCCAAGGGAACCGCTCCTTCTCCTGCCGATGCTCCGATGCTCCTCAACAAGTGCGGGAGAGCCGCAGTTCGGAGGGCCTGATGCCCAGCCGGGCGGAAGATGGGAGCAGAGGTGTGCGGAGAAACACCCAAAATAGAAAGCGCCTGCACTGAATTTAGTGATGCTCCACAGGAGAGCAGTTCGGACAAAGCCCTCTGAGCAGAGCCCCGCAGTGCGTGCTCGAATCCCCGAGCCACGGGACTGCCTCTGCTCAGCCCTCCCCGCCGTCCTCTCCTGCACACCCTCCCTTGTGCGCACAGCCGTAGCTGCTGCACACCTATCCCAGCCCACGCACGCATCGCTCATGCACAATCCTACATACGCCCCATCAAACCGAAGACACATCACAAACAAAACAACAGCTACGTGCTGACAGAGACACGCTCCCAGCCCCCCGTGTATTTTCCTCTTTTCGCAGAGGAGCTCTAGCACACATTTGAGACTCTTTTCCTGAGGTGTGTTTAAAAACTCTCTTTCATATTACAGAGACCTTTACGGACAGAGACCCAATCCCCCAGAAAGCTTTCCACCACTGCACGCACAGATCCTGCCTACCTGTGCGGACTGGCCCAGAGCTCCCACGTAGACCAATCTCCTCTCCCTCCCCCAAATCCCTCTCCCCGCACACGCAGAGTGCTGCCTACACACAGGCGTGGCGGCTTCCACGTACACAGCCGCTCTTCACACCCCCCCTCTAGACACACGTCCCGACACACGCACACGCTCTGCACTACTTGCAGGCACCTCCCTCTGTGCACACACCTCTGCACTTACACTCACGCCCTTGTTTGTAGACGTTCCTGCTTGTTTGCACACAGGTGGAGGCACCCTTGTGCCTGCGTGCGCACACTCACACTTTCATTCCACGCTGCCCGCAATCTGCGCGCTCGCCCTGAGCCCGCAGCTCATGATGCACATCCCAGGATCGCTTCCTCTGCGTCCACCCGTAAATGTACACTCGGTGTCTGCCAGCACACCCCGACACCTCTGACAGGGATCTCTGCTCACGTGGGCCCCCCCACCCCTTCTCCCCTTCCTTGTGGCTGCGTTGTCTCACAAGCCTCGCACGTGCTATATGCGTGTGCACAGGCCAGCAGTTCTTGGCAGTAAAAATAAAGTCCCCGGACTAGCAAACGCAGTTGACTTGGCAAGTAGTGCTGTTCTGTAATACCAGTCTTCCAAATACGTTAGGCAGTCTTACACCAGCCTGCCTTTCCTCCTTTCCCTTTCACTATGATGGAGGGGGTGTATCTGCACCGTGTGCTCTAACCGTAACTTCCCAAGCTTGTTAATGCTGCTCCAGTTTTGTTAGTCATGGGGTAAGCATTAGCCACAATGAGGCTCCAGAGCTGGTTACTGCTGTGACAGGAGATCTCCCATTCAGATCTCAGATACACCTGACCCTTGGCAGCAGGAAGTCAGCTTCATTCAACTGATTTTTGTAGAGCAACACTGATTTATCCCTGCTGACACAAGCATTTGCATTGCTGAAAGACCTGAACACTTGGGGAAACGTCTCAAACGTGCTTGGTTTCCTCACACCCCTTACCTCCCAAAATCCTTCTCCTTTTTCCCAGGAAGGTAATGCATCCTCACTAACTCTCTGGATCAAGTGGCTTTCAGGAGATGCTTATCTGCTATCTTTTATCTGATCTTCCAGACTACAGCACATGCCTGGAAGAATATAAGATGTGAACGGCTTCATGTAGCAAACTGGATTTACATGATGGAAGAGAAAGATTCAAAGGCTCTGGTTCCTCTGCCCTTTAACTCAGCTTTACACCGCATCAGAACGTTTGATACAGAAAGAGTATCAGACTGAGAAGAAATGTTATTTGGACTAAGCTCAAAGGCTTAAGCAAGAGGAGGCATGTTCAAAACTGCATATCGACAGTGTAAGTTAACCATGCAACCAGGAAGATACAACTCCACGGAGGGCAGAAAAGGCTACGAACAAACAACTGCTTCTTAGAGCCAAGCTCTTTGTACAAGCGCACGTAAGGAATCAGACGTATTTGTGTCAGGGTGAGCTCTCTCTCACCGTGTTCAAATTGTGCATGTGAGCATGCATGCCTGCGAACGTACAAGGGCATGTTTACGTGTAATGAACACACTTTTAATGAGGTGTCTGCGAAAGGCACAATCAAGTAGCGGCAGAGTATGTTCATGCCTCAGGGGAGAATGTGGAAGTCTACCTCCCGGCCTTTATCTCTGTGCTGTATTAAACCCCATGTGCATGTACTTGAACTTGTGACATTGAGACCATCACAAATATAATGAGGAGAAAGGGGTCATTCAGACAAACTTGCCTGTCCTTGGTTGAGTTGGTCTCGAGCAACAGACTCTCAGCTGCTGAAGCAGTTAAAAGGAGAATATTGTAAAAATAAAGCCCATGCTAACTGAGTAAACAAGAAGCTTGAGAGCTGGATCTGTCAGCGGCTAGAGCAGCTTGTAAGCAGAGGTTAAAGGAAAAAATAAAATAAATAAAAACAAGCTGAAGAGCAAACAAGAGCGCTGCAGGCACTATTTTCGTAAGTATTAAAAGTAGAATCTATGTTCCATTTTCAGAAGTGGTTTTAACACTTAGAAGTCAAAATCACATGACCTTTCAATAAAACCTGGCATTCTATGTCCCTTAGATATTATAGATGCTGTTTCTCACAATACGAGAAGTTGGTGCCCCAGTGAAATGGCCAGGCAAGTTTAAAACAAACGAAAAGAAGTGCTTTTTCACACAGCACGTAATTAAATTTTGGAGCTCATTTGCCACAGGATATTGTGTAGACTGAAAGTACAAATAGGTTCAAAAGGTTTTAGACAAGTTTATGGACGTTTGGTCTATCAGTGGCGATTAAACTTAATAGTCTGGATGCAACATCCAGGCAGTCCTCGCAGATTGCTGGAAGCTACAAAACTACAGGTAGGAGAGGCCTTGTTCTTTATATACCCTTGTACACCATCCTGAGTATCTTCCTCTACTTACTACCATGGCCAGTACACTGGGAGAAGGACGTACCTGCTGTGGATCAGTCAGACCGTGTTTATATTCCCTAAGCGTACCGTGAATCACCAATTTTGGCTTTTAGAGGGATCTTAATAATCGATCATTTAGGAACCCCGATCCTTAGTGATCCTCATCTCATTTATTCTGCTACAAATTAGATGATGTTGCCCCTAGATCCTAACAGTATTATACCTCCATGGAACTCACCTCATATGGTGAATTCCAAACAATTAATTCCAGGTGATTTGACACTGGTTTTGAACCCAGTGTCCCCTCTGCAGAGAGATTCCAGAAGAAGGTGGCGAAAACAAGGCTTGAGTCGGCATAAGAGTACATATTACTGCTTAACAAGACAGTCTGATTCAGATCCCACCACACTGGTTAGAAGCAAATTCAGGAAACATGCGGTCATTGTGCTTTGAAGAGATTTTTCAGGCAATGCTGCTCCACGTGCCCATCCCAGGAGAAAAGTAAACTGCGTACGAAAAGTAAACTGCGTACGAGGAAAGGTGTAGAGTCAAATTCTGCTCTCACATGCAGTGGTGTATCTCCAACAAGCCAACAGCTGCTTGACTAGTGCAGAATAAGGCTGGCAATTAGCTAGCACAGTGCTGATCAGAGAGGCTAAGTCCTGAGAAACTCCACTGGTGTGGGTAGAATTACCATAAACTGATACTAAGTCTGAGCTGACTGGGGCTACCAGAGGCAAATGGCAAAGCTTGGTCACTGAGGAGCTGAAACAGAGAACACTGGCCCATTGATGTCCATATGTCTTGTAGCACTTACTTCTGGCAGCGGACAAAGATGTGTACCTTCCAATATACAAGATCAAATGTCTGGAAATTGTCCTCTGTGTGTGCATGGATGAATTCCTCTTATTGAGGTTCCTGGAGACCATATTGGTCCAATGCCTGTTCTGCATTTACCCATGTCCCTTCTTCATTTCTCTTCCCCTTCTACTTTCACCCATGTTTCTTCTCTTCTGCCCTTCTCTTCCTCTCTGACTCTGTCCTACCCTCCCTGCACCCCACTCCAACTCAAACACCCAAGCTTTTTTTTGGATGAAAATGTTGAAAAATAAACCCCTTGTGAGGAGCTGCAGTGCGTGCTGTGCCGGAGAGCGGTCTTATTCATTAAGGTAATGGTCTTGTATGCATTTGGGCATGTTATCAGTAACACTCCAAAGGGAAATGGACTACTTAAACCTATTATATCACTGCTTTATTCACCATGTGCTGCCATTTACCTCCTACATGACGCTGGGTTCTAATAGCGCCAGTTCTGAGAAACCCTGCACATTAGCCACAAGCAGCTCATTAATCCAGTGTTTTCATTCTTGAAAAAAAAATGGGCTCCAACCACATGAGAGCTCAGATGCCGAGCGCTCAGCCAAAAACAAAACAGCTTTGTTGTGCCAGCAGCTCTGAGGTAGCCCCAAACAGAACAGCACTTTCTGCTGATCAGGCACAGAGGGGGTCCTTGGGTTTGGGGGACAAGGATGTGCATTGGGGAATGGGACAAAGCTGTCAGCCGGCAGCTGCTGCAGGGAGACTTGGAGAATCCGTTTCCTGGAGGCTCCAAGCCATGCCCGTGTAGCCTTCACTAGAATCAGGTCCTGGCTCTTGATGCAGCTCTGTCCCAGGATATCGATTGTCCCAGATAGAAGAAAGAAAACGGAAGGCATCTCTTGAACTCCAGCATGGAGAGTTTGTGATCAGACCGGGGATCGGCAGAATTAATTCCAAGCAGGTACAACGAGATCTTCCTTGAGAGCCCTTGAAGAAAATGAAAGGCTCCGTGTCCCAGCCCCGAGCCACAAATCTGTGAGCCTTTTTGCTTCTTCGCAAACACACAGCGGTTGTGGCATAAAAAAGCAGTCACATCTGCTTCATCAAAGGGAAGAGCCCTGCTAAGGGCCCAGGCTTTCTCTCCCTTGTCCCCTGCTTGCACCATGCTGAGGAGGCAAGCTGCTCCATCTCCTGGCTGACTGGGCTCCCTGTCCAAGCCCCTCTTTATCTCAGGGCAGAGCTCGCTGGAGAACAGTGCAGGTGTCTCCAAACATGATTATTTCTGCTGAAATCTCCGAGGCTAACAAACAAACCCTTCTAACCAGAAGATGCGTGGCTCATGGACAGGAGCTCACGTAAAAACAACTGCTCATCCATGTGGATATAATAGAACATCTGTGTCCACAAACTAGGCACGGACCAGAAACAAGAGGCAATACTTTTTCATGAGTGGAACTTCAGGAATCTGAGATCTGTTCTTCTGGGATCTCTTGGTCACTTTTTCCTGCCTTATTTATCAAAATAGCTGCTGCTCCTTAGCTGCAGATCCCTGCTTTCCTACAGAACAAAAGGAAATGTAAAGCAAGAGGATCACACTGGGGTCACTGGTGGAAACAGGAGCAGAATCCACGAGCTACTGCAGTATTTAACAACCCCTCTCTGAGCCCTGCTTTCTATTTCAGTAATTCTAGTTCAACAACAAGCTCAGTCACAGCTTTACTATGTCATGGCCATCGCCAAACCTTCACCTCTCCTTTTCAATCTTATGGAAAGCTGTTGCAGAGGCAGTGAGAACTAGAGATGCAAATGTTGGTCTTTATGACCTACAGCATCTTGTAAACACCTATGCTCCCCTCCTAGCTGAAGAGATCCCTTTCCCAGCTGGAAAGAAGGGTAGAGACGCTGCTACGCGGAGAGGAAGGGGAGCTGGATGCAGGATTCAGCTCTGGAGATAGCGTGGAACAGAATTAACCACAAGGGACAGCCATCAAATGATGGATCTTCTCTGATTCAACATCCCAGCTGCTGCTTCTTGGCCAGCGAGCAAACCTCCAACCGGTACCTGCCTACCAGATGTGCACAGCGCTCTCCCACTCCCAGAGGCCTCCCAGAGCCACCGGGGTGCACGTGTTGCTTTATTTGAGATGGTTTAGTGAAAAATGTGAGCAGGGAAATAGGGCTTAGAGGTGTGCAGTTGAATTAATTTCTGCTCTTGGGTGAGGACATGAATGAAATGGGAGGTGAGGGGGAGAGGGCTGCTACTGGCGGAAGAATTCCAGGCTGGCTGGACTATGAGGTCTGCTCAGGAGAGCCTACAGCCAGACAGTTCAAACTGCCCAGGGGGACCAAGGCTGATAAAATGCTGCCAAAAGGAAATGTGATTAAAGGCCTGATTCTGTGCCCTGCCTGCTTCCATGTGTCTATGCAGAACGGCTCCCATTGAGCGCAAAGCTGAGAGGCACTTATGGAGGCATTTAGTCCAACACAAAACATTCTCTTGGGGCACAAGGGGGATGGAGCAAGGCTGGGCGGACTCCTCTCCATTGAGCTCAGCTTCATTGAAATCAATACGTTATTATGGTAGTGACTCGAGCCCTTAATATTCTACCTCTGAACAGTATCGTGTTTGTGTTGAACAAGGAAGACTTAGGCTAGACATCAGGGAAAATTCTTTGCAGTGATAGGGACAACTAAGTCCTGGAACAGAGCGCTGGGAAGGGGATACAATTTCCAGTGCACAAGGTTTTTAAAAAGAAATTCAGCCAAAATTCTTCCAGAAGGGATGTGAGGCAAGGAGGGAGCCTTAGGGTAGCAGGGTGGGGCTTCTGCTCAAACCTATTTATGGTCTCGTGAAACGGAGTTAGAGTGGGTTTTACAGAGCTGCATGATCTCCCGACGGCTCTCGGAACAACATGGGTGACAGGCCCTAGTTTCAGGCTGTTTCTCTGCCCTTCTTTCCTACCTCTCTTCTGCGGTCCTTAGCTGCAGCTTACCTGCTAACTGACGTGTAAAACAAAGCTGCAAATCCCCTCTCCCCCACCTCTTGCATCTCTCTGCCTCTCACTGCCCCACCTGAGGCCTGTTTTCTCTTTTGATGCTTCTAATGAAACTAAGTGGCTGCAACCAGAAAGTTTCCACTTTCTGCCTCTGGGCTGATTACTGCGGAGCTGACACAGGCAGCATCCTGCGCCGGAGCCTCTATGGACGGGAACCCTCAGGGGAGGGGATAAAGTAATGCTCCGTGCCCTCTGCTAACCAAGCACCATTAGAGTACTGACTGCCTAACCTGGCAACCTAAGAGAGCAGGACCTCACCAGCCTGACTTCTGGGGACAAGGTCTCTGGAAAACATGCGCTAGTGCACGGATGCGTGACATCCTCTGCAGTCCTTGATACTGGGCTTCAGAAAAGAATAAGTAAAGTTCTTTTATCAGCCATGCTGCAGCAAACTTGGCTGGTGCTGCTAAAGGGGACCTGGTCTCACTTGCTATTTTTGTGTGTATTTAATACTGTTTAGAGACGCTTGTCCCACATCCCTGGTGGATGGAGATTATTTATGCCCTGAGCGGGGACAGAAGGAGCAGCTGTAAGGTACTGGTCCATCTCTCCAACCCCTTCTGCCTAGCCAGCCTCATATTTGAAAGCTGGTGAGGGAAGAGTCCAGCATGAGGGCCACTTCAGGCCCTGGCTTTCCTGCTGACAAGGATTTTGCCTAGAGATTTCCAAGCATTAAGGATGAACTTTTCCAGAACAGCCACGAGCTTTCTGCCTGGCCAGAAACACTGAGGTTGACGAACCTGAAGCTGCGCTCACTAGGATTTCCAGATGACCAAGACACCCTGAAAATCACACTTGGGTGTTAGAAGGCAGGCTGCTGCCTTGTTATTCCCCTTCCCTCAATTCAGGAACCATGAATGCACGCTCAGGACTTGGCTCCGTGTAAGGTCAGTGCCAAAGACCTCCACCAAACACACCGTGTGTTTCTCAGCAGTCCGAGCATGAACCACTTCATCACGGACAAGGCTCACACGCCTGTTGCTCCTGGCACCTCTCCTGCAGGCTGCCCCTTGTGAAACCTTGCTCTGGATTTCTCCTTTAGCCCACGTGCTTTCTTCCAGGCTTCCCAAACAACATCCTGACCCCTTGCAACCACAGCCCTGTTCTCCAGCTGGACACTGACTTAGATCAGGGCTGGTTGATGCCACATTGCCTGGGCCTCTCAAAGGTGGCTCTTGGGCTACACACTTGCACCTTTGAGCTCCTGGCCACTCCTGGAAACCAGGCCTGTAACAGCAGGGCTCTATTACCCTACGTATCACCTTGCTGACATGAGGGGAAAGTTAACAAGATTCTGCTCAGCGCTGCAGAGACCAACTGCTCCAGCGTTGCCTGGCAGATGGGGCCCAAGAGGGAGACCATCTGTTCCTGAGTGAGGCCCTAAATTTCTCCCTGCAAGATCCTGGGCTGAAGATATCCAACTGAGTTCAATGGGCGCAGAGGCACAGGGGAGCAGCCATGACCTCGATTGCCACTTCAGCCCTTGGCAACTGGGCATCTTGCAGGGCTGAGCCTGGGCTCGGACCTCAATTCCGTGGGCTGTTGGATGCCTGCAGCATTGCTATTCCCCACATATTTTTTTTTTTTTCCTCTCTCCACATCTCCACCCTCTTCTCCTCTCTGCAGTCCTTCCCACATGTGTGCAACGCTTTGGTACAGTACGTGTTCCCTGTTGCAGAACTGGGCAGAGGCTGTGTAGTTGCAGCCTTCCCAGCTGCCACTAACTCTGCCCTCTACCTACCCTGCTCCCCTCATCCAAAAGCACAACTGCCCTGTGCAAAGGCCATTTGCCTGAGACCTGGCTGTTGATAGTTCATCTGGCTCCTCCAGCACATTCTGGTTAAAAAGAGGTTGCAGAAACGCTGCTAAAGCTCAGGGAAGGGGCTGGCATCTCAGAGAGAGAGAGGGAGAGAAGGGGATGACATCCAGGGAAGGCTGGAGAAGGAAAGAGCAATCTGCTGACAGTCAGCATGTCTGAGAAGCTGGGAACATATTGCATTAAACCGATAATAACACCTTGAACAGCAGGGTGGTAGTTTCCATCTGGCCTCGTGCTGAGCTTGGTCTCTCTCATTTCTTCCCCCCTGCAGCCAGGGAATCCGAGGCATAGGGTTGGCCACGGGTGACCCAGCAAGGCTACAGCACAGCAAGGATGAAACAGAAGAGCCTTATAGTGAGAGCAGGGTGCCGAGAAGCAGCAGCACAGCCTCTTGACTCTCCTTTTGCCCCAACTAGATCCTCCTTAGGCTTGGGAGGTGGGAAGGCACTAGAGCTCTTCGCTTAATTAGTAGCAACAGCTGAAGCACTTGAGAAACAAAAGCTCCTCTCTCTCTCTGCCCCACTTTTACTTGGGAGCCAGGGGTGGGGAGCAAATTGCTTGGAAGCCAGAAAGCGCCCTGGATCTTGTCACCATGGCTGCACAGACACAGCCTCCTGTTATCTCCAGAGGAACAAAACCCTCCTCCCACCCTCTCCTGTCTCAGCTAGAGCTGATAAAAGAAGAAGAAGAAATAAACAAAACAATAATAATAATATTTAAAAAAACATACCCCAACCCAAACCAGCAAATAAATATCCAGGGAATAAACCAGGCTTCTGCAAAACATATTTGTTTCTACAGTGGTTTTTGGGTTGCTGGAGAGCTGAAGGACTCAGATGAGCATTTCAGGTTATAGAGTCCATCTCAGTAAGACTGGGATTTACAAAGTCGCAACTCAGGAACACCCCAGATCGTGCCATTTGCTTGAGAATAATGGTCTCTAGCTATGCATACCTAATCGTATAGGTCTGATTCATTTATATATATACGGATGTGTGTGCTATTAACATGATTATATATATTTTTCACATCATCTTGTTTGGAATGCACCAGGATCACACCCATAAGTTTTCTGTAAGAGTCTTGCCTCTTCTGTCTCCGTACTGCACCATGTGCAGGGAGAGGTACCAGAGGTGCAAGCGAGCAGGGTGAAGTAGCAGAACAAATTGGATAACACAGATTTTTGTGCTACCACAGTTAAACTGCTTTTGCTGTCTGGGCATCTCCAGTCTGCACTGCAGTGTGGCCATGGGCTTTATAAAGTAAGCTAAAATGAAAAACCAAGTGGGACTTCGTTGTTGTGCTGTTTTAGTTGTGTTCTTGCAACTAAAAGGCTAAAAATATGCCGAAGAGCATAGCAATAAAGCAGTGAAAACTAGCAACCATATATTTGTATTTTCAGAGAAATTAGGGCTATTACGGTTGCTCCAGACGGGCTTCCTACATAAACTGGGTAGATAATTTCACTTGGTGCTTCACACATCAAAGCTCTGACCATCTGGCTGAACACGAACGTACCTTTTAGCAACATGTCTCATTTTGGCTTGACGCCTTCAGGGCCACCTCCCTACAACAGGCACTATTTCAGTGCTTAATTACACTTGCTGTTAAAAAAAGGACAACTTATTTTTAGAGCATGTCTTTCCAATATCGGCTTCTGGGCACTGAATATTCTCCTGTCTGTGTATGCATGTAGGAAGCGGTATGTTTAAATCAGCCTGTGAACTGTGCAGGCCATTGGGGGTCAGAAGATGGACCACAAAATGACTCTAAGTTGTCTTGGGTTTAAAAAAAAAAAAAAAGTCATTCATATGTGAACAAACAAATGAAGGAGAATAAGAATAACTGATAATTCAAAGTTTAGCCTAGTTTTCTCCTTTTGGCACTGGCTGGCAAACTCAGTTCTTTGGCTCACCCATTTTTTTATTGCCAGTAGTTGAAATTATAATGCTTGCAATTCTAGCAAGAAATGTATAACTTTGTAGGACAACAAATATTTTGCTTAAATGATAAGTATTGTCTTTGCTTACAACTTTTTTCTTGCAATCAGGTTGTCCTTTGGTTCAAAAAGCCTGAAGAACACTATATTAAATGGCTGATTATGTCTTTCAACTGTTCCACACCCGTATTTTCTCCCATCAGTAGTTCTTTGGCCAATTGTAGTGAAGCGTTACCTGTAGAAGTCCAATCTGGGTCACAAAAGACCATTTGGTGAGAGATATTTCTGCCTGGGTGACTTACGGGGGTGAACTCTTGTTTTTAAACTTACCTGACCTTCCTTTGCATATGGACTTACCTGGAAAAACTCATTTAGACCATGACAACAGCTTGCTCAGCCCAGGCTGAAAAGATCAGGCTCTTATTGATAGCTCTGAGCACACTGTTATTGCTAAAGAAAGCGTACTGCTCTCATGTTCTCCCATTGCCAGATAAACACGAACATCTGCATAACTATTGTAATAACAGCAATACCAATATTAATGATACTGGGGTGAGAACTGGGACTAGTGTCCAGGGCTTATATTCTCCTGGGCAACTGTCTCCAGGACCTCTCTCTGAAGGCAGTCAGACACTCAGATCTCTCCGAGAACCCGGGTTAAGAGATCATTTTGAAGGAATTGCTGATTTTGACCTAAACCCACCCATTGATAAAGAACTGAGTGTAGGATTTCATAGCACACTGGGTGTTCAGGCTGGGTGCAGACTTTTGATGAACTTATGAGGGGAAACAAATTGCAAACCCTGGTTAACGCCGGGGATTGCAACCCAGGTGCCTGGGGTTTCATCATACTGATCATACCCTGATGTGCTGTGTGCTCCAGAAAAACTACAATGTTGGTTTTGGGTTTTTTTTTGCCAAGAGGAAGAGCAGCGTCTCTGGGGATGAGGTACAAGAAGTAAGTCCCTTAGTACAAAGGCCCCAGGGGGTCTGTGCCCCCCATCGCCCCGTATGATCGACAGAGCTTGCGCTAGTGCTCAGGGAGGATGTTACGGGTCAACATCATCATCATCACCCCTTTGCCTCATAACTAGTTATGATTAAAGACCAATTCCCAAAGATGCGTGGCTGTGCTCTCGCACCCCTTGGTGTGGCAGAACTAGCTGATAATTTTGTTTCTGCAGAGACAGTATTTGACCTCCTGTCCCCTGCTGACCATGTGCCCCCTTTTATGTATTAGCATCACGTGCTGGTTGGAGTGTCTGCCCCTCTGCTATCACTCCCGTACATACACCCCTCATCTCCCAGCACCCACCAACTCCTAGCATCTGTGCCACTTGCTTGGCCTCTTTTCCTTTATGCTGCTCCCCTCCGCAGTCGTGTGACTGCTATTGTGTGGTCCCTTCCACACAAAAGCTAGCCTGACCTAATTTAAATCAGTGCTATTGAAGCCATTCTTGTTTTATCTCCCAGCACAAGGGCTGTGCTCCCCATTTCAGAGGGAGCAGAAATGAATGGCTAATTGGGGGGGTATTGTGCAAGGCTGCGTTGTCTCCCAGCCCTGATTGTCAGCTCTCCTGCTCAACAGTGCTCCGTGCTCCCCTCTCCTGTAACAGCCATGCAGGCTGTTTAGGGAGTGGAGGGAGGAAAAGGGGAGAATGGGACTCCGCAGCCATCGCAGCGTGGCAGGCAAACAAAGCAGAGCATGGCCGCCTTCAGCACACTGGTGAAAAGGCTGGCTGGGGGAGGGTTCTCTTGTTCAGAAAGGGCAGATGCTGGTGATAATAGCAGAGAATATCCATCTTTCACCTCCGAATAAGCCCCCTGCTTTCTTTTTCCTGGGTATTTATGTGACAGTCCTTCCTAGCACTCTGGAGGCTGCCCTTGGGGAGGGGGGTGAGGCAGAGGGGGCTCTCACACGAGCAGTGCCGCACGGGTGGTAAGTCTTGGGAGCAGGGGAAGTGGGATAGGTCGGGGGCTGGAGGGGAGACTAAAATACTGCCAGTCTCTTTGTCCTGCAGGGCAAAGTTTGAGCAGTCACTGACAATGGATCTTTGTAAGAAAAGCGAGAACATCCCCGGGAGCCATTCCAGCAAGCAGCAACCAGCACGAAGAGGGAGCCCTCAGAGTTGCCCATGCAAGGAGGATCTAGAGCCCACGACCCATCTATGCAGCATGTCTCAAGGCTACCAGAGTCCAGTGCTGCCTTAACAAAGGACCAGCGCAATATTTGGGAGCTAACACCAGCAGCACGATCTCTTTCATCTCATTTCTGCCTCTGCCTCTCACAGGTACCTTCCAAGAGCTTCCTCCCTGGGGCTGTCTGGTCTGCATCTCTCCTTTCTCCACTGATCACCAGACTGAAAGAGGTCTGTGGAAGAAAATAAAACCCAAAGTATTTGAATTTTTCCTTTGATGGTCTTGGGTCACTTACAGATCCACTTCCTCCCGCTCTAGGGAGAGGACTTTGCCCCCAGCTATTGATTAGATTTGCCCACAGCACACTCAGCTGATGCACAGTGCAAAGGTTGCTGCCAGAGTCCTCTCCTGCCGGCTCTGCCAGCTGCAGGCAAAAAGGGTGCAACACCGGGATGTTTAACAGCAACATGAAGCAAACAAGTCCCAAGGCATCAGGTTTGTCATGGACTTTGATGTAATGTTCTAATCCTTATCGCAAGTCAGATCAGAATAAAGTACTGGCAAGTTGGGGAGTTCAAAGACATGTGACAACCTCCTCTCTGTCCCTTTTGGCCCCAAATTGAGAGATGAGCTACAAAATTATAAAATTAAAAGTAACCTTTAGTAAAAGTAAGTTTTATTAAAAGTGAAGTTCTTTTCACTTTCATCTGGGTTTATGATTAATTTCTCCCTTCTAAGCTTTTCTCTGCAGCCAGCAGAGCACAAACCACACTTCTATAAACAAAACAGGAAAAATAATTCTCACATCACCACCTGATTCCAAGGGCTGAGGTTTTACCAAAAAAAGAGCGATTGCCATGGGCGTATGAGTTGTTAACACTGCAATGAGATAAAAGAACAGGAACTAGCATGTTCCTAGAACCATCTGGGATTGGCAACAGGGATTTTACCCAAAACCTCAGTGATGGAAAACTCACTACAGTGTGATGCTGGCATCACGTCACCCTGCTCTGTCCCATCCTCTTGCACAGCGCCTTGGAGAGACGCAGGTGATGAGAACAGAGTCTGGCCCGTTGTGCATTAGAGAACCTTCATTTGCAGGGAGGGAAAACCTCGCCCCAGTGCAGGGGGGACCACCAAGGGTCTGTCTTTTTGCTCACAAAAAAGCCCAGTCCTCCCCCAGCTCCTGTCCCCAGGGCTGGATCCTCTCCCTCCTGAGCAGCTCTGCGGGGAGCTCCGCTCCCTGTTGCCACTATTCTACCGACATCTGGTGGCAGCTGCCTTAGGAAGAAAAGATGCTTCTTCGGAAGTGGCCCAGGCCCTGGCGCGTCCTGCCCTCCTTGACCGGCACCCGGCCTCCATGCCCGGGCTTTGGGCTCGGCTGGTGGGCCCGGGCCTGGAGGGTGAGACCGGGCCTGGAGGGTGAGGCCAGTCCCGGGCCTCCCGGCAGCCCCGGTGGCTTGGAGCAGGGAGCAAGGGCAGGCCGGTTTGGGGTGAGCCCCCCCTGCTCCTCCTCAGCGGGAGGCGGGAAATTCCTCTGAGGGCTGCCCGCTTTTCTGAGGGGAGTACCACTGAAATGCAGCCCAGCATGGCCCCCCGACACCCACCTCAGCCGCCTTCTGAGGGGAGTGGGCCTCTGGAAGCACTAATTACTCATTAACGCTAATCGCTGCGAATCCCGCACCGCGTTTCTGGGTATTCCAGGTAGGTTTTGTTTGGTTTTACCGTGAGGTAAAGGACGCGCTGAGGGACTGAGGCGCAGAATGGCGCGAACATCACGCGCCGGCCGAAAGGTTGTAGCAGCGCGGGTTTCCGTAGTGTAGCGGTTATCACGTTCGCCTCACACGCGAAAGGTCCCCGGTTCGATCCCGGGCGGAAACAGCTGTTTTTGGTTTTGTTCTTTTTTAATTTTCCCTTTTTTTATTTTTTTTTTTCCTTCGGTTTATATTTATTTCCCTCGGGGCTCTGCTGCTTCCCCGCCGCGACCTGGAAGAGAAGTAACGGCACCGTTGTGCCGCACCGCCGGGCAGCGCCCGCGTGCCACCGCGCCTGACTGGCGACCGCGGGGATTCGGGTGGGTAAAACGCAGCCAGGCCGGGCGCTCCGCGTCAGAATTTGTCTTTGGGAGCGGTGGGAAGCGGAAAAAAAAAAAAAAAACCTCGAAATTAAGAAAAAGAAGGGCTGCGTTGGCCGGGAATCGAACCCGGGTCAACTGCTTGGAAGGCAGCTATGCTAACCACTATACCACCAACGCTTGGCGAAAGGCTTTTCTTCGGCCTCCCTCAGCAACCTGGGCCGCTTGGACCCAACCAGCCCCCAGCAGTGAGGGGGAGAAATGCAGCGAGCGCTGGGAATAGCGCCACAATTGCCCCACAGCGGTAATAAACGCTGAACTAGGGCGGGCCTCGGAGGCTGGCTGGGGAAAGAATATTCCCTTTGTGCTTTTTTTTCCCCTCTGTCAGCCTCAATTCTCTCCCTGCCTCCCCCCCCACGGACAGTAGTTCCGTCCTCCCGCAGGTATCCCCCCCACACACGTAGTGGTTCTTCCCAGCCCTCGCCCCTACGAGTTGGTACTTCCCTGTCCCCGCCCCTCCCGCGCGCTCCCGCCATCCCGCCCCGCGCGCTCCCGCCACTTCCGCCGCCGGGTGAAAGGTCGCGCTGTGGCAGGCCGCCGCCCCCCGCTCCCCCCCCCCCCCCCCCCCCCCCCCCCTTCCCCGTTTCCGGGGCTGCCCAGTGTCCGGGACATGGAGCGGGAGTGACGGAGCCACCGCCGCCCCCCCCGCCCTCCCGCAGAGGAGCCGCCCCCCCGCCCGTCAGGGGGAGGTCGCCGCGCCCCGGGGTGAGTGAGGCGGGGAGGGGCGCTCCTTGGGGCCGGCGGGTGGGGGGCGCCCCCGCCCGGTACGGCGGGGCTCGGCCGGGGGCGGTGGGGGCGCAGCGCCCGGGGAAGGAGCGTTTGCCCGCTCCGTGGGCCGCGTTTCCCGGGGCTGGGGGTGCCTCGGGGGGCGAGGGCTGTATATTTGCCCCCCCCCCCCCCCCCCCATCCCTTGTGCGGGCCCCCCCCGGATGGGGGGGGGCGGGGCCCCCCCCGGTCCATGGGGGGGTTGATCTCCCACGGTTTGCCCTCCAGGCCTGGGGGGGCCGCCCGGCCCGGAGGGGGTGGTTTGTGTTTCCCCCACCACCACCCCACCGTGCCCCCCAGGGATGGGGTGATGGGGCAGGCGCCCTGCCCGGGGTAGGGGCTGTGTTGGCCCCCCCAGCAGCCCGGGTGCTACCCGGGTCGGTGAGAAGCTGCTCGCTCCTCTTTTTTTCCAGAGGCAAAGAGCCGCCTCCAGCAGCGGAGGGAGGTGGG